>JABASI010006875.1:0-10391 GCA_019776505.1 Tomocerus nigrus
CTCCGCTAAACCTGCTCGGGACCAGGCTTAGGATTTGGCTTTCGGATATCGTAAGCGAAAGCGCTAGCGCCCATTCTTAATAGTACCAGAGTCACCGGAAATTCAAGCAATATCATTACCCAGGCTAGAAGCCATTTACACGAACCGTATTTGCCAATACACTCAAAATCATATGTTACCAATAGAACAGAACCGAAAAATGCTTCTCAGGAGCTATTATTAGTTTTTCCCTTCTCATTTTCTAGCTTCTAAAAATATTCCAACAGTTTTCTTTAGCCGCCTACCCGATAAGCATACACTATGTTTTAGCATTGCTACCATTTCATCTTAACGAGACGCTACATATAGCTAAGTCATTTAAATATTGATACATAAATAGTTTCTTCGAGGGTGTACACTTTCTGTCTAGTCCTATTATTGTGAATGAACACTTATAATACTTTGTGTAACATAATACTACAGTTAAACTTCTAGAAATACCATAATAGCCATAGGTACTAATATATTTTGGGGCTCGTAATGTACAATGTAACGCATGTACATACTACATTATACCCCTATATACAATTAACATTTACAGGATTATCGATCATCAAACGAAATGCAAATATTTTTTACTGTACTTGTAGGCCATACTTCATACTTCACCCTTCTCATTTAGGAAATGTATTGTATTTCTATGTAAGAAAATGCACCATAATCATAATGTAGTACAGCACGTAGAACGTATGCGAATATTGAATAATGAGTTGTGTGATAGTAGTAGGATAAACATTCCTTACAAGTTGTGCCGTTGTGCCGTAACTAGTAAGTAACGTTACTGCAGAATGTAGTCATTACTTTTGCATAGTACCTAAATTACAATTCAGTAACATCATTCCTTAGGCACAGCACACTGATATTAAAAATCGAGTATAACTGGGAACAGTATGTTACGTAATCGGAAAACAAGATTTAGCAGACTAAACATTGACTATACGTACACACAAAGTCACGACTTCAATGAACATGTGTTCTTCGGAGTCTGAAGTGGGATAAAGGTTACAAGTACGTACAGAGAGCCAATTTGTTTGAAATTACTGTGTACCCACCATCCATAACTAATACTATGAGACTGACTGTTATTGACTACCTTTGGGACAAGTGCAAAAATATTTGCTATCGTATGCAAAAGGTTTCAGGTCGTAGCAGGTCGTAGCACTATCATCTCTATCTCTACTATCATTTTATATTTCAATCTGTCCTGCGTCGAAAACTGGACCCCTATAATTAATTGTTCCTGAATATCAATATCGTATTTAAAATGCATAACCACCCAGTTATAATTATTACTTTGATCAATATTTAATACCGACCGTAATTAGATATTCCCATGCTCTTTAAATTTTCTTACATGACTCAATTAACGTGATACAAACTCTCATCGGAATTACGAAGTGCATAATTTTCTTTAGTATGCATTATGTAACGTAATAAAGTTTCGCATATATCAGTTAGTATATAAATGCTAAAATTGGTTTGTAAGTCCATCGATTTGGAATAATTTAGATATTCATTTGAAATGGTCTGATGGAAATTGATAAAACGATGCAGAGTATTCATTTTCTATCTAAATACCTCGAGAAAGGTAGTCTTTTCGTGAAATTGACAAAGCCACCATCAGCTACTCACACATCAAACAAAAGTTGAAAGAGTTTTAGAGATCTGAAAGAGCCAACTTCAAGCTTTTATCTAATTACTGCACGAACTACCTACCTATGTAGGTATAAGTGCAAAAATAAGCGGCACACAGCACAGTCATCTGTTGTCGATTTAAACCTGTTAGAAATCTACTAGTGTCAGTGGAAATTTTCATGAGCCCAATTTAGTTGGATTCGAATAAAATATTATGCATGTTCAATTGAAAACATGTTATTTCCATGTTACTTATGCCTCAATTAGTATTTAGGTTGGTCCATCTAGAATTTCTGGCAAAATAAAGTTTCGATTTTCCCTTACTACATATGGTTGAACTGACATAATACAGTCATTGAATCAACTCATTACTATACTGTTTAAACAAAATGAAATGTAAATCTCTGTGTCAATATGCTGATGCAGCCGGTAATAAAAACATTATTCTTTTACTGAAGCTCCTAATGCTCCGCTAAAATACATAAACATGATATGTAATGAAGCGAATGTTTTATTTGCAACGCTATAGGGGTAATAACGCGGAATTGAAAGGTAAACAAGAAGTTAGCGCACCAGGTTAAAGGCTGGCTAGTTGCTGTTGATAGCACTTTGGCACTGTTCAGTTACCTAATTTATAATTAATGGCTAATTGCTCTCTGTTTGTTTTTCACCAGCTCATCATTAAGCTTATCTAGTGCATCTTGTTTGAAGGAATCACCAGTGCGTGAATGCAAGCGATCAACTATCTATGTAGACATGTATATCTCGTCAGCACTAAGTCTTCCATCCATCCAACTCATATGGAGCAGTTGTTTAGAAAAGTAGAGACTCTTTGATAACATAACAATTTAAGCTGAGATACTAGAGTCAAACTTTCTCGCATTTTACGTAAGGCAGACATCCTCCCTTGAATAATACATGGAAATGGATTCTTTTCTCACTAAAAGTTGGAAAAGTGATACATAGCAGAACACACATGGGCTGTGGTTGATATAACTATAAACTTTTCACACTAACTGTATGTAAAGCGCACATAACTGTAACTATGCATTGCCACTGCCCCTATGTACACTAAATCCTTGATATACGCATAGATAAAGCGACAAAAACGTGGATAAGTAAACAAAGTTCACTCACAATACAGACATGTAGCTGCTTTTCAAAGTCTATATACCATAACTTACAGTTTCCTCAACTCAAATCTAATACCCAGATATATAAAAATGTATTCTTTTCTACCCCTAATAATATTAAAAGTCTACAACAAATGGGATATCCTCCTATTTTGGTAAACATTATAAATATTTAATGTGTATATCCACGGAAAGGGCAGCTCTAATTGTGTTCGGAGTTTTGCATTACACACAGATGTCGATATATCCGTTTATATCAGTTAGAAGAAAGGAAACCCACACTGAAAACATTATCTCGGATGTACGGAACAGAAAATACCTTTTTCAAAATGGACATTTTGTTTGGCGAAGGCATTAGTGAAACAAGTAACAATTCTACAGTGCATTTCTCCCCCTTGTGAACTTAGCCCGGGCACACTATCCACTTCTTCCTCTGAGTCCGAAACGTGTTCGTGACTACTAGTTGGAAGAGACGTGCTAGTTGACTCCATTTTGATCATTTTGCTCCCGATTTTTCCAAAATCCTCATCACCTCCTACAGACTCCTTCATAATAACTTAAATGTTGGAAGCACAACTTGTTTTGTCACACTATATCCGCGAGACACATATTATGGAATCCTTATAAAAACAAAACTCTCTTCACTTCAACATCCTCACACTCTCATTCATTTCCCACACCAAGTTCACGCACTTTCAAATCTAAACTTAAGTCAACCAGACAGTTCAATGCTTCAATTTTTTATTTCGCTCTAGCGTTAACTTATTCACTGAGAGTTATAAAAGTCAAATGTAGCAATCTTTCATTGCAAGGTCGAGCAAGAGACAACGCATAAGAGATTATGTTTCACAATGGAACTATGCGAACATAAAATTGTTTGTTTACATTACACACAAAGTTGAGCAAATCTACTCACCACCAAAGAAAACAATCTTACAGGCTACACGAAAACATAAATTATAGTGTTACACATTAAATACTTAGATAATTTAGTAATTACACCCAGTAATAGCAATTGTTGCACTTTAAAGAAGATATTCGGCTCAGTCGCGTCTATCTTGAAAATCAAAATTTGAGTTGGAAAGTCGGAATATCATTTACTAAAGCCTAAAACTGTATAAAGGCTTGTAGGTACTTATATTGCATGGACTAAACTAAACTTTTTGTCTGTCTCTTGTGTCCATGCACGAACAATTCAATGTCCAGGTAAACTAACAGAACTAAAGTTGAAGGAAGGGTAGAACGAGTCTGTAGTTTTTAGAAAGATACACTCGCATCAATATTGTAATTGTGTATATTAGTGCAATATCAGTGTGTATACTTATAAGTAACTTGAAAATTGTTTGTTAACGAATAAGCCTACGTATTTGTGCGTAGGACAAAAACGAAGAGCTAATGGTGAAACGACGGAAGAAACCTTTTAAGGCAGCACGTTACAATATAAAAGAAAAGGTTTTACGCATAAGTAGTTTTAGGGTTTATATGTAATGTACGTATGTTTATATCGGTTATTAAATAAACCAAAGTAAAGTATTGTCAGTTTCACGTTTCACATAGGAAAGCCACCAGAAAATACGGGGAGAAGAGGAGGGTCATTGATATATAGTGTAGAATCGAAGGTATTGAGAAAAGGTAGATGAACTAGCACGAAATCAACTGAACACTAGAACGGAACGGCTTAAGAAGGAAAACAACACTTGGTTATTTAACAGCTTGCTTTAGGGTTGTATTATCATCCTACGAGAGTTATGCAGGTAATTTAAAGTTATATCTGTGAAGGTTGTTTTATAGGGCTGTTTTGAACAGAAACGTCTCTCCTCTTCCAATCTACACACACAACAAAACTCAACTAAACCAACTGGCAGTTTGAAAGCAAGACCGGAATGAAATGAAGACTGTAAACTGAAGAGTATCTGTAGTTGTAGTAGTATCTGGCTGTAACGTGTGGTAGGTACCTTTAGCTAATGTTTAAACGAGATTCACGACAAACCACTAAACCCTTGCACTCCCAGACAGAACAGAACTGAGAATCACCAAAACACGAGCAAGTTGGTGGTGGATGTGAAGAAACAACGGAACTCAGATGGTCGTTTTCTAAATGGAGTTTATATAAGAATATTATTACGTGCACACACACACTAGGATAGTATTTAGAGTTTCATACACTATTGACTACCTTTACAAGGCAAGAATATGTTTTGTAGCTACAGGAAAGCCCTTTCAACTAAAATCATCAACTCACGCTCGCTCCCGTCTACTCATTTGGAGTTTATAAAAACAATTTGTGTCTGGGGCAGATAGGGGAGTAGAAGAGTCAAGTCAGGGCAGCACTGTGTTCCTAATAAAAGGTTCTTTCTAATAATATGTAGTATATTGAATTCACCTTCACCTATTCTAAGATTCTAACAAAGTAGATCTTAAGATTTTACATCGTAACATGGCACCTATGCTTTTCTCTCTTAAGTACACAAAATTAGTTCAGTTCAGCCAGCCATAGTAATAATATAGGGAGCAAGGCAAAAAGGAAGACAAGGGTAGAAGAGAGTGAGACAGGAGAGCATCACAGACTGATCCAATGCCTTTTACTCTAGTAGTAGTGGAGGAAACTAAGCACACCTGGCATTTCACTGTGAGGGTTCTTATCTTGAATGTGTGTAGCTAATACTCTTACATATATTATGCACAAGGATAATAGTTACACGCTATGTACATAGAGACACACAAATACACACGGCATACCTATGCATGCATTAGCATGTGCATTTGCTAACAAGTATTTTACACTGAACAAATAGTTAGTGACTGCTGAGAGTTTTCTGTACTCCAATTTTCATATTGGGTCACATTACATAATGACAAGTACGTTCTTATGTACGTAAGTGTAGTTAGTAGTTATAGTTGGTAGTTGTTATGTAGCATGCTATTAGATGTAGCACAATATTGAGTAAATCAGTCACTGTGTAATGTAGAGACAGATAGGACATAGAATGGAGACATAATAAGAGGATCCTTTTGCCAACTTGGGATCATGCCATTGATCACGGATAAAAAGTTATGCCGGTCTCTCGCTCTCTTTTCGGCACAAGTGTTGCACTTCATACTCAACACACACAAACACAACCATGAAACAGATCCAACTAGGACTTTATTAACAGAACGTAATACTCTAATGGAAATTCTAATGTCCTCCTAAACTCCTCGAAATGAATTTGTAAATTGGGAGTGAGTGTGTGATTTGACTGTTACAACGAGATCTACGAGAAACAAGACACGTTATCTTGTTCCGTTCCCTTTACTTTCCTAGTTCATAAGGATATGACTGTTCTGATCCAATTCCATTCATCCGAATGTCACTTATTCCCTCTCTTGGCTTGGCTGATAGTGACGTGATTTCATAATACTTACTACACATTCAACCAGTAGGTTAACTAATGTAACCTATTAAGATATTCGCCTTGTCCTTTTATTTAGTGTAAAAAATATTATCCTTCCTTTTTCTTCACTTATCCTCACTCACTCTCCCGAAGAAAAAACAACATCCAATAGCAATCTGTATGATATCTAACTAATAGTTTCCTTGCTTTACTCACATTCACAACATCACGCTACAGATCTGCCGCCTTGAAAATTGGCAATAATGAGCTTAGCTTATTAGTCTATTTATTTAGTGGTATTTTCTATTTATTTATGCACTCTTATGAAAAGTGGGAAGAAGCGTGTGCGATCACTTCCCCTGCATTCAATTCTTGAGGAACAACTGAGGGACTCTGAACTGAAGTAACTAGATTTCCACAATCCTGTCTCTAGCGTAAAATGGTGTTGACTTAAATCTTTGTACATACACTCTGGCCCAAAGCACAACTCTACAGATTATATAGATATAACTTAATATTCATGTGACGAAATTTCCTTATAGACCACTTCTGGTACAATACCCGTCTCCTCTCTATCTCCACCCAAATTACTATGTACTTATTTCAACTATTACATAGTGTGTAAATCCATATCATATAAATCCACTTCTTCTATAGGTAGTGTTTGTAGATAAACGAAAAAGAGTACACAGGAAAGTTAGCGGTAGGTAGGAAGGTAGCAAGCGGTGCTAGTAATACTAATGTAACTATCTACTACTACTAGCCAGGAGTATCACCATGTATCCCAAAAGTTAATATTGAGGTTTGAGTCTGAGAGTAAGAAGAAGAAGACGAGTGAGCGAGTAGTGTGGTGATGTGGTGTGGTGTCTCTACGATGCATGGTTTGGCTTTGCTTAAAGGTTTCTGGGGCCCCGAGCCAAAATAGTGTATTATTTTTTCGGCTCCTACAAAAAAGGACCATCTGCCTTGCGAGCCTTGCATTACTGTACTTTTTGTATATAGTTAAGTACGTGAAGAGAGTTTACTATATAGAGCCACGAGATGTTTTGTCAAGTAAAATACAGGAAGAAAGAAAGATAGAATATATAGCTACTTTTCCCTTTCTTCCTCTAGGCCATTCCTTCCCTTCTCAACTTAAAAACTTTACTACGTGTATACGTAATGCAATAATATACACAAAAGCAGTCTCTCCCAAAGATATTGCCACTAAAGAATATAAAGGCAAAAGCAGGAGCAGGTATTTCTATACTTTAAGCTAGCCTCAAGCTAAATAAGTCAGGAGACTCGGCTCAGATTTGTCCTGCTGAACTTCTATTCCTTTCGTCTACTCGCACACCTCGACAAGAGGCAGACTGTGACTTGACTAAGTCACTCAGTCAGACAACTACCATATACATTGTCTTTAAATCACACTAGGAATCCATTTGTATACTTATACATTTAATAGAGAAATGACTTAGCACATGTTTCTCTCTCCGTGTGTAATAGTTAGTTAGACATAATAATAGTTAGTTAGTTAGGTACTGTACTAGGTACCTATTGTATCTTTCTGTCTCTCTGGTCTCGTCCTTTTGTTTTGTCATCTTGTCTCACGTCTTTCATATCACGACTTTTGTTTCTCCATAAAAGTATGTATTACTAGACACTTTGAAAAATGTCTTTAGCAGTATAGGCACAAAGTGTTGTTCATAAAATTTTGTCATCTTGTCTCACGTCTTTCATATCACGACTTTTGTTTCTCCATAAAAGTATGTATTACTAGACACTTTGAAAAATGTCTTTAGCAGTATAGGCACAAAGTGTTGTTCATGAAAGAACTGCCTGCCAAGTGCCAACAGCATTATTTCAGAATAATAATAATACTACTATTATGGACTAGCCATCTCTCTTTTTCTAACTGTTCAGAACTTTTGCTCACCTTCGGAAATCATAGAGTGGGCCTAAGTCAAAGATGAGTCAAGCTGCTATCTTTCATGCCCCAAAAACAAACAATAAACCAAGTTAGGGAAAGGAGCAACAATCGAGAGAGAGAGACAGGAACAAGCCCTCCGGATAGAACCTGACATTCAAAATTGAATCCACTGGCCGTAAACGAAATCAACACCTGGAAGATTCCCTGTTTGTCCGCTTCATCACACAGTCCTTCACTTTGTTTCCGTGTCTCTTTTTTGTAGGCACTAGCCTCCTGTCTCTTCTATTACCTCTTCTCTTCATCCAAACTTGACTAATGCGAAATTCTCTATTGTCTGTTTTAAGCATACAGACAGACGGAATAGAGAGCACATTTATTTATGTGTAGTAGCTACGTGTAGGTGGATATTGCCCACTGAGTAGAAAAGTTCACATTTTACATCCTAAACTTATCCTCTTGTCTCATCCAACTTTATGTCTTATCTTTCAACTTTCCGTTAGGAAAAGCTTTCTGTAAATTGCACTTTACTTTATCTATTTCACGTAGAAGAGGGAGGAAGAGTATATACTGTATATGTTTAATGTGAGTAATATTATTTCCGTGAGGACTTTAGTCCGCTATCTGAACGGAATAAGAGTGACATGGCTATTAAATGGGGATCTGTATATGAACGCTTGCTCCTGTGTAAGTGGCTTATACTTAAGAGTTGCATATATTATATATGGGTAGATGCACTATCATCATATTAGTATTTCTTTTATTTGTGTTGATCGTGAGCTTTAGTGTGTATGTAGTTGCTATTAAAACTCACATAAAGTTTAGCACGTTCCCATCTAAGTCACTCAGTCAAATGGAGACATAGGTTATCTGCTGTATACGACAACAACCCTGCTTTGCTCTTTTCTTCAGGAGGAATTAGGATGTTGGCACAGAAAACCATTTGTCCGTCATTCGCTCCAGCTAGATTCAACATTGCCTTTTTATAGCGACTCAAGTAGTGACTGACTGCAATTGCATTGCAACTTGCAACAGTTGCCCAACCCACAAGTATTTGTTGACATACATACGCACGACATGTCTAATCTCAGGCAATACATACACGTAGACAGTCGACTGCCATTACACACGTAAATCCTCTAAGTCTCCACATAAACTCTCCTTGCTTTCAGCTAGCAGATCCAATGGAGCTCATCTGAAAACTAAACCAAACCAAAACCACAATCATCTCAACTGAAAAAACTAATGATAAGTGTTTTAGGCAATTACATACGTGAACGCGAGTCTGCGTTATTTCCTACAAACATAAAATAACATAAAACTTGTCCAAACTCTAATTTTCGAATAGACAAGACGAGTTTCTGCCTGGTGGTCTCTCACTCTTTGGTCTGGGGCTTTAGTCTACTTACTTTTGTTACTTGGTTCAATGACGTCTGTCGCCATATACGATCTTCTGAGTCTCTTCAATTATTTAACTACAACTATTTAATAGGATGTCAATGGTCTCAGCTTGGAAATTAGAAGGATGTAGTCCCAGTCACATTCTAATGTACTTTATTAACTAGAAAACGTGATTCCATCAGTTTGCCAATTCCTTTATTTGTTAACTTCTCAAATCAATATCTTTCACAGGACTTTCGCCAAATGCAAAAACTATTCTGCGGACGTGCTCCTCTACATCACATCCTGTACTGTAGTCATACAATTCAACCAGTGAACTTTGCTTGATAACTTTCGAGTTATTCTAAAATAAACAGTTGAATACTTCTTCACATAGAGTGCCTACCTATAATTATGGTAGACAAAAGACAAAACTAAAGTTTATGTTATAAATACATATCTGAATAATCTGAAACATTGTTATACACAATAGGTTAAATACGAAATAATATGTAAATTCATTTACAAACTTACTAGAACACAGAGTCCCTGTGAATACAGAAAGTACTTCAAAGTAGATCTTAAAAGCTAACATTGCCCACCAGAAATCTAATACTTTTACATTAAATTATTTTACCGTATTTTTCGTGGATCTGCAAATACAATTATACAAATTACCTATCTATAAGTGCTATCTATACTAGAAATTATTAAAAGATTAAGATTTAACTTAACGGTGGACCGAAAAAATATAACGAAATTAATGTGAGCCAGAAGCTAAGTCAATTTACGCATTCTTACGTTAGCGTAAGTATGGTGGACAAGTTCTAGTGGAAAAGTAGTGTTCTTTTGGCATTGGATGAAAATAGGAAATGAAAGACGAAAGTTGCCGACAAGATGAATGTTATGCAAGTAGTGAGT
>JABASI010006876.1:0-10389 GCA_019776505.1 Tomocerus nigrus
GCTTTGTAGGCCCTGGCACAGAGACCTGGGTTGGGTACTCCCAATGGGGAGCTCACCTTGTTGGACCTGAAGCCGACGACCACAAGAAGTGAACTGAGCTCTTCTTGCCTTCCGTCGTTCCTTTTACTGCAACCAGCGTTGAACGTTGAACAAACGTCGCGCAACGTTGCGCTGCGCTAGCGCTATATTGCGCAGAGCGTTTCTCTTACCTCCGCAGGTTGTAGGTAGTGCACTGTACTGTACGTAATAGTATGTGCATAGGAACAACGCTATAATCAAAGTAGCTTTTCTTATAGTACTTTACGTTTACGTATATACAAGTACCACTACACTCAATGCACAATGGGAGGGAGGAGATAATAGCAGATTAGATTATCAGTAGATTAGAGTCTCGTGAGAGTGTGTGAGAATTTTAGTCCTACTCTCCTACAACGACGTACTTATAATATAATATGTAGGTACATATTTTAAGTGTGCACACAGGTACTTATTAACACTGTGCGTTTTTTGCATCAAAAATATCCTCCTCTCCTCATTCCATATTTGCAGATTAGTATTAGCTTATAAATGAAACCTAGAAAAGACTGAATTTGATGCAACAATAATTATTATTGTTTTCCAAATGGAAATTGAATTGCTTTTTGCCTGTGTTTATATTACAGTCAGGTCAGAAAGGCGCAAAAATCATTTAGCCCCCCAACTCCTCGCATATTCCTTCGACTCTCAGACAGAGAGATCCTGGAGAATTCATAATCCTCCTGTGGATGCGGGTTGATCAACTTCACTTTTACCGGATTTTCGATGAAGTAAAGCAACGAAGATATCAAGGTGAACTATACACTGCTAAGAGAAACTCAGCATGAAGCAAAAGCAGGTGGATGGAGATTTTGGAGAGCGTGAGATTGCCTTGATTCGGTGCGAGAGTTCAATTGCAGTGGAAGCACAGAGACCGCATAGCACATTTGCTGAACAGACTGAACACATTCATTCCCATTGCACCCAGCAAAAATGGCGGACAGGTACGGCGTGCTCCTGTTTTCAAACATTTTATTTCAAAATTTTGGCTTTATTTCGAAATAATAATTAATATCAACGATGTAAATAGGTTCTATAACTAATTTATATTCTTTTTCCAGCAAAAAAGCGGCAGTAGCGAAGGGACCCAAGCCAACCGGCAAGAAATTGCCCGCTGTTCCCGAATCTATTCTTAAGCGCAGGAAGAAGAATGTTGTGTCACAGATTCAAAAGCTCAAGTTAGCTTCACAGGTATATGAATATCAATGTTATTATTAAAATTAAAATCATCTATTCAAATGATTTGAAATTTTAGTATGTCAATAAAAAGTATATGCCAGAATGACAAAAAGATGCAGTAAGATTATGATAGTTATGAACAGCAGCTGCTAGCTATATACAATCAACAATATCAATATCATATCGAACTTAAAAATGTCCATGATTTTTGTGCATTTTTTCTTTAAATTATCTAGTGTCTAGTCACTAGTGCTAGTTAGTAAGTTAGGAACCCAACGGAATAAGTTTATTCATTTAGTTTTGTCATCAGCTATTTAATTTCATGTTTTATGTGTTTATGATATAAGTCCCCTAACTAATAGTCAATAGTTCATCAATAGTATATGAAATGCAATGACTTGACAATGGTCATGTCATGAATGATCATCTTCCTTGTCGTGTCGTCTACTTATTTTCCAGTCATCAGTTCCATTCTAATTTTTGAATTGCCTATCTTAATTGTTCGTGAAAAGATTTAACAGCTCTTAAAATAAATAAATTAAATTATTAATTTTGATATCATGTGGGTTAAGTAAATGAATTCTTATTTCTTATACAACGAGTTGTGAACAGTAAATTGTTGAAATTGTTGAAATTATTGAAATTGTTTAAAAACTTTACTGTATATGGAATGGAAACTTATATGGAAATTTTTGTGACTTTTACCTCTGCTAATGAGTAAAAATTAATAATAGTGTGCACTGTGCATTGCTAAACATTTAGTTAATTTGTCTGATTGCACATTTTGAAATGGTATTCTTCGGATGTGTTAATTTTTAACAGAATATTAATTTGGTGTTTTATATGCTATAGGATCGTAAAATCCGCCGTAACAAGCGCGTTAAAATCTTCAAGCGTGCCGAAGAATACGTCAAAGAGTATAGAACTAAGGAGCGTGATGAAATTCGTCTTGCCAGACAAGCCAGAAATAAGAGCAACTATTACGTTCCCGCTGAACCTAAGTTGGCCTTTGTTATGCGTATCAGAGGGTAAGCTTGCTTGACCTTACAAGCCTTACATATTTGTGCGTGTTAAATAATTTTGCATATATTTTTATTTAATTGACTAATGATAAAAATGTGTTTATAGTATTAACCAAGTTCACCCCAAGGTCCGTAAAGCTCTTCAACTTTTCCGACTTCGTCAAATCAACAACGGCGTTTTTATTAAGTTGAATAAGGTAACTTATTAATTAATCATTATTACAAATATTTTTTAATAAAAATTATAAAATAAATTAAATGGTTAAGTAGTTTGAATTTTGCATGGTTGGTAGCGCATCTCCTCGCTACGGTACATGTTACTAACCGTACAATATTATTTCGTTTTCAGGCTACCATCAACATGTTGAGAATTTGTGAGCCTTACATTACCTGGGGATACCCGAATTTAAAGAGCGTAAGAACCTTGATCTACAAACGAGGTTATGCCAAGGTTGAGCACAGACGCACGCCCATCACTTCCAACAGCGTAATTGAAACGGTTTTAGGAAAGCGGGATATCATCTGTGTTGAGGATTTGGTTCACGAAATCTTTACCGTCGGAAAGAACTTCAAATACGCCTCCAACTTCCTTTGGCCTTTCAAGGTAAGCTATTTAATTATTAATGCAAGTATTGTTTTAAATTGGCTGACAAACATGTTGGGTTTGGGACTTTGAGACCTAGGATTTTGACCGTAGTAACTAGTATATAACATAATGCGATTTTATGTTAATATTAAATATTGTGTAGTAGGCATATTTTTAGTTACCGACTACGAAATACAGATTAGATTGACATTGTGACCAGATGTTGTGGTTTTACCTAGTTAGGGTAGTAAAACAGAAGGGAAAGGGGAAGGATGTAGAAGTAAACCATTTTTCATTTATAAGCTCTTCTCTTAAAAAGGAAACTTTTGCCTTAGCATGTATATTTGCGACTTCCAACTATTGACCATTCATTATAAGGTTATTTTTTGGTTTTGTCTCGAAATCAGTCATATTAAAACCGTTCAAAGATTTCATTTATCCATCGTGGGTCCGCTGGGTCACGTTGGCGAATACATCGAGTGTGCTTTTTTATTTTTAGTCATTTATTTTCTAGAAAGAGGAATAAAAGTTAGTGTCACACTCGCAATGACAAAATGGTTTAATTAAATGAGAGTGATTCCCACTCCCACTTCATCACTTCACTAGGGGTTCAATTAGAGATTGGTATAATATTTTCATGAACAAAAATTGCCTAATGCGATTAAGCTGATGAGTATGACATCTTTGACCTTTGATATTATCGCACGCTAAACGATAGTATAATACCATACTTCTACCCAGGTGGAATATGGGACACGGGAATATACTGTTTCCAGCTTCAGTTTACTGTACATTATATATAAGCCATAAATAATTGTGTGTGTTCGTATTTAATTCATTATTTGTTTATATTAACAGTTGAACACCCCCAGCGGAGGCTGGAGAAAGAAGACCAATCATTATGTAGAAGGGGGAGACTTTGGATGTCGCGAAGATAAGATCAATGAGCTCCTGAGACGTATGGTTTAGTTTTTATTTCGATATCTAGTGTGGCTAAAAGATGTTTGGAATAAAAGTCACTGACTTAAAAAACAATTTTATTGACATTATAAAAAACATTTTATTTTCATCATCATTCATCATTGTAACACTATTTCGATAACTTTCGATAATATTTCATTGGTTTACATCTCATACATCATTAAATAATATCCATTCTATAGTGTCATTTAAATTATGTGATATCATTAGAAACATTCATAGTGTCAGGCTCAGCGTCACACTCGTCAGGTTGGTTAACGTTTAAGTAAGGTACGGTCACAGGTTTGTATTTCAAAATATCAGCTGCATCAATAAAGGCAATGAGAAAGGTTTTCTTAACAATGGATGCCAATCTTGCGTGCGCTATTAAATGAGAAGTATGGACTTTCTTATTATCATCTTCGCATACGATAATAAACTCTGCGTGGTGATGCATCGGATCTCCAGGATAGGCCAGAAAATCACCACCGAATTTCATTCCGTTTGTAACATAGTATTTTCTGTTAAATGTGAAATCGTCGAAAACCATAAATCGCACCTTCTCCAGTATAGTTTTGTGCACAGGGAAATCAAATGGAACATACTTTTGGTCTTCAGGCGTCCATGGATCCTCTGAAAAAACAAAAACGTTAAATCTACCTATCTAAACGTCTCCAAAAATGAAAAACCTACACCACCTTGATTTTAATGAAATTTTTCATAAAAATCGCCAATGAAACCCTCTCAATACAGAACAGACAATATTTTTCCATAAGTTTTGTTCCCGGGAAAAATTATTTTAGGCAGATACTTCGGTATTTTCGGACGGAAAGTACTAATGAAAAGTTTGAAAGTTGCCTTCTCCTATGTCTTCAATTCAGAGGGGCCACAACAAAATCAGTTGAACCAAGACAGCCAAAATTGAAATAAATGAATGCAGTTTGGCCCACATCAAAGGATATTGAGCGACTGGAGAAAATATTTAAGAAAACAAAACTGAGTAAAAACGCTTAAAAATTATACAAAAGTGGACTGTTGAAGAAGAGAAGGATTTCCCAGTCAAAAATGGGTTTGTCCATGCGAACCCATTTCAAAACAGAACAGATAATATTTTTCCACAATAAATTTTTTTGGTCAAACATCAAATTCGAAAGTGATCAACTTTTCATCCTTATTTCATTTTTTGTGAAGTTAAGACAAGCACACCTAATATCCAAAAATGTTATCTTTTCGATTTTGATGAAATTTGGAGGTAAAACCACCAATGTCATTCGTAAAACAGAACAAGTTGGAAATGGTTTTGTACTCATATTTCGGTTTTTCACATTTAGGTTCATTCGTACTTAGCTGAACTGTCGTAAATTGTGCAGGCTTCATCTTAAATTTTGATAGTTCCTCGTTAATGATTACTTCTCGTTCAGAAGTTTCACGACCTTTTTTTCGCCTCCCTTCAATAATCTGGTCAACTTTGGATTCAATTTCTGCTTTCCGCTTCAACTTATATTTTTCGAGCTAATATTTTAAATTAGATCAAATTAGGATTTCTGCACTATTCAACTCAACGCACGTTCTAGGGAGAATGGCAATATTTTATTTTGCATATTTTCTCTTGGTAATAACGATACCTGAATTTCCTGGAGGTTGGTAAGAACAGATTGATATCTTTCCACATTAACTGGAGGTTTTAGTTCATTCATTTCCGGCACTTCATAAGCTTTCGCGATGTCATGCTTGACCAAATACAGCGCTTCTTCGCTGCTTAAACGAAGTGGAAGATTCATTTGCATAAAACTCAAAGTAGGAAACCTGTTAGGTATGTCCCAGGGAGGAGCTGCTCCGTCAAAATTTCCAACTATGCGGTGGTCAACTCGGAGGGTGTACCAGTCTGGAAAAATGATCATCATTATTTGATTATTCCTTAAAAATTCCAAAATAAATGAAATAAGGACGAAAAATTCAAAATTTAACAGAGAATCTAACCTTCGACGGTCCATATATACGGAACCCCTTTGGAAACCATAATTTTAATTTGTCGCTCTGTTGTAGTAGAATCCATGACTGACCAAGATTCATGAATATTTCTCCTGGGGATCTTCAGTACCAGTATTCCGCTATTTCCGTTTCAGCTGCAGGTGCTCTGTCTGGCTGGTATCTGGAAAGTTAAAAGTATATCAGTGTAGCGCTAATATTCTTTCGTAGATAACTTACAGATTCAGATAATACAAGTAATAAGTAATGTAGAAATAATACGAAAATAAGTATTACCGGAAATGATTTTTATTGATTTACTGTTTTTGTTATAAGGTTCCCTAACTCCCCCACCCCCACTACATTTTCGGCTAACAAAAAGTTAAAGCTAAACTCTGATTGTTTTACTGAGCTGGACACATTAAATTCGTTAAAATTTTAAAAAGAGTAACCTCGTCATCCACTAGCCTCCAATTTCACAATTAAAAATTACTAAATGCAGCAAAGTTGACACAGTATGAAATCAAAAATGGTTAGAAAAACAGTTTGACACTTTGATTGTGGCGTTCCATGAACAATGGTAATAAATAGTAGTTCTTTAAAATTCGCGGCTATCCAGCAAAACTTCCGGGGCCAATTTGAACATTCGGATATTTACTTGGGCAGTAGTGGGCAATGGGCATTTCATTCTCATCTACTAAGGTATTTATATTTACCATTTTTCAAATATTACTTTTAACTTCACCAGTTTTTGTATTTCAAATTACTCAGATTATAACGTGTTTAAAATGTTAATGGTCATTGTTCCTTTTAGTAGGATCCAGGAACAGCCCAAGGACGAGAGACGAAAGTCGAAACAAAACCTGTATCGCACAACTGGCAACACAAAAAAAACGGGATTTATTTGACAAAATAGTACGCAAAAGTCTTTGGGCTGGTAACGCTGGGGGAAGATAAGGGGGTGGCCTGCAATGCATTAATAAGTCGCATGGTCATTTCATCGTGCTACTCTAACTATGGTGAATCATGAAATCGCGAAGAAATTATCAACAAGAAAGGAACAAATGTGATATTTATTGCCATTGACAGTTGGTGTTGGGATCTGGGCTGGGGAATTGGAAACCTTACCGATAGATGCAACAACACATACAATTTTTGGAGCAGATCGAAGACTAATATTAAAGTGGCTGTCGAAGAAAGAAAAAGTCAAACTCCAAAAGGAAAAAAAATGCTTTGCCATTTCATTTAGTGAATTGAACTGAGAGACCATAACATGGGGAAGGTGTGCATTATCGTTCTTCTAGCCATATTTGGTTCCCTGAAAGAATCCCATTATTCCCGAGTTCAAGCATATAAAGAAGACTTAAGAAAAAACTTAAAATACTATGAAATTTTAAGTGCAATAGATCTCACTCACCATATAGTCAAACGAGGAATTAACCCCAGCCCGCATCCCTTCAATCATATTAAGGAGCTGCAATTTAACACTCTTGGACGGTAACAATTTTTAAGTACAATCTTTGCATGACATTTCTTTTTCAGGATTAAAAAAGTTCGAGCATTAATGCGTTTTTTTTACTTGCAGAGACTTTTTATTAGTTTTGAATCCTAACAAAGGTATTTTTCATCCCCAATTTAAAGCTTTTGAAATCGGACGTGATGGCAAAGAAATGCCTATTTTAATTGGTAAGAACCCAACGGATTTCGTTTAACGAATTTACGTTACGAATTTACTTTCAAGTTTTTCGAATTCAAGCTCTATGATGTTTATGATTTGATTAACTGAGTGGCCTTTTATTTTAAGATCGCGAAAGTTTCTACGAAGGTCGTGTATTTGGAGAGGAGGATTCGGATGTGAGGGCTCATTTAGAGGAAAATGGAGTTATGACAGCAACTATAAGAACCAAAAATGAAACATACCACATAGAGGTAATACAGCTAAGAATAAACTCATTTCCCAGCTACAAAATAATTACTCAGCTAAGTTTCATTTTAAAATCGTTCATTTTTACGTAGCCTTCTTGGAGACACCTAAGAAACGGTGACCATTTGACAATGATAACTTACAAAGGGTCGGATGTCAAATATTCATGGGAGAACGACCTAGACTCGGGAGTGCCCAATGTCCCTGTTTGTGCTTATGTGAAAGAGGGCCCAATGAATTCTACGGAAGATGGACCAGAGCCAGATTACGAATCCATTCTGAAAAGGTGGAGGAGGGATGTGTCAATGGAACGGAGATCTGCACTTCGCCCTCATAAAACCCGATGTCCCCTTTTATTGGTTGCTGACTACCGATTTTACAGAGAAATGGGCGGCTCTAGTAACAAATCTACAATTAATTACCTCATCAGTCTTATTGACCGAGTTACGAAAATCTACGAAGAAACTCAGTGGCGAGACAAAGCAGATGAGGTTGGATTTGATGGCATGGGATTTGTAATCAAGAAAATCGTCGTTCATTCGGAGCCTACTGTTACTCAGCATGGAGAAATGCACTATAATATGCACATGGATAAATGGGACGTCAGGACCCTACTGGAAGTTTTCAGTCGAGAGTACACGCACAAGGATTTTTGCCTTGCTCATCTTTTCACCGATATCAAGTTTGAGGGTGGCATCCTTGGCTTAGCTTATGTTGGATCTCCAAGAAGAAACTCCGTCGGAGGAATCTGTACCCCTGGTTAGTGACGATCACGAACTTTGCGAAAATTTTTGATGAAATTAATTGGTACATGATATATGGGACTAATTTTTCCTAGAATACTTCAAAAATGGTTACACCCTGTATCTTAATTCTGGTCTGAGCTCATCTCGAAATCATTACGGACAGCGTGTTATTACCCGGGAGGCAGATTTAGTCACAGCTCACGAATTCGGTCATAATTGGGGATCTGAGCATGGTAGAAACTAATAATTTTCTTATAATTTCCTTATCACTAATGTTCAATGTGTATAAAAATCTTTTGACACGTTTTGTCACTTAGATCCTGACAATCCTGAGTGCAGTCCCAGTGCAAGTCAAGGGGGGTCGTACCTAATGTACACATACTCTGTTTCTGGCTACGATTTAAATAACAAAGTAATTTAAAAACAAAAAAGCATAAATTAAAAACAAAATAGCAATAGATGTTAAATAAAAGTTTTCAATTTTTGCAGCGATTTTCTCCATGCAGTCTCCGCTCAATAAGGAAGGTACTGTTAACAAAATCCGAGCGATGCTTTTCTGAGCCAGAAGAATCTTTCTGTGGAAATCTTCGTGTAGAGGGTAACGAGCAGTGCGATGCAGGTTTGTTAGGAACGGAAGATTCGGATGCTTGCTGCCGTCCTAATTGTACATTACGTCAAGGAGCTGTTTGCAGGTCTGTCTGGAGCAAATTAAATTAATAAAAAAAAACTATGAATACTTAGCATGAATGTTCTGGAAGATAAAATTTGAAGTTTGATTTGTAATGCTGTGCAACTTTAATTTTCAGTGACAAAAATTCCCCATGTTGTCACTCGTGTCAGTTTATGGCATTGGGAGAAAAGTGCCGTGAAGCTCAGCTCGCGACATGCGAGCAAGAAAGTCGGTGCTCAGGTTCTTCGGCCGAATGTCCTAAGTCAGCGCCGATGGCTGATGCTACGCCTTGTTTGGAGAAAGGGCAATGCAAAGGAGGGCGATGCATCCCCTATTGTGAAACTTTAGGGAAACAAAGTTGCATGTGCGATAAATGTAAGTTGACTCTTTTTATTCTGCTACAGATAAACGTAAACTGGTGCCAATTCCACATTCTCACGGAATGAGTGTGCCATTATAGCATTTATAACAAAGCCGTTACTTTGTGTTCACAGTGGAACATGCCTGCAAACGATGTTGTCGTGTACATCTTAATGCTACTTGTTTCGCAATTGAACCCACTGAAATTCTTCCTGACGGTACGCCGTGCATCCAAGGAATTTGTAATAAAGTAAGAAACCTTGTGCTTTTATTGTAGAAATGATAAAAGGATTTGTACATTTGAAGTTGAACTCACCTAAAAACAAATTCCAACATCCCACTTAATGGCTATAGCCGTGTAGTATACATTTAGTTTAATTAGCGTTTTGGCTCCAGGGACAATGTGAACGAACGGTCCATGATGTCGTCGAGAGGTTTTGGGACATCATTGAAGACATCAATATCAATCGCTTACTCAAGTTTCTTAAAGACAACATCATCTTCACCGTTGTATTCATCTCCTCTCTCCTTTGGATACCCGGCAGTGCCATCGTCAGCTACATTGACAGACGAAGTCACAAATTGGCTCTAGAAGAAGATGAATGGTCCAGAAACAAATCCGATTTGATTCATCCACATGATTCCAGGCCTGTGATTTACATACGACCCAAATTGGGTTCTGGCGACCATGTTTATGGTATTAATCAATGACTTCGGGACTCCGATTGAGCATCTTCTGTGTTTTTTCTCGTTTAACTCAATCGATTTATAATGCTATTCTGTAACTATATCTGATATCTTGAGGGTCGGGAAGCCATTGTTACGTTGGGGGGTCAAACTTGGGGAACTGAAAGCACTTTATGAAATAAGAATTCTCAGAAATATACTTTTTCTAAAAA
>JABASI010006877.1:0-10388 GCA_019776505.1 Tomocerus nigrus
CGCTAACGCTAACGCAGAGTGAAAGTCCTTGGCGCTGCGATATTATGAAAATAATGGCGCAAAATTCATATTTTACGTTAACGGGCTGCCAAAACGGTAAAATTTACGTAGACTATTATTTTAATTTCATCCGGAAAACATACAACTCTGCGTCATATCTGCATATTCGCATTATCACTCAGAGTAGTAGAATTATTAAATTATTGGGAAAATAAGTTTTTGTTGTAATATGAGGAAGAGGATGATGTGTGTGGGCTGTTGGCTCGTTGGCTGACATTGCAGGCTACGAATGGATTTCGAGTGATGGAAAATAAATTTGGCAGAGGATGTCAAAATATTTAGAAGAGAGTCTGGGCGGGTATACTAATCTCTGGTTTTGTTGTAGGCGGGAAGAAGTGTGGATTGGGAAGATGCAGGTCTGCATGTGTGGCATGTGTTTGTGGTGGTGGTGCGGTGGATGAGTCTTAGTACCGGGCATTATTATGGCATGGACCAGGACAGGACCATGAGGCAGAGAGGAAGAAGTGAGGCTGAGCTCGTGTCCGTCGAAGTGCGGAGGGGAAAGTGGGGAGAAGAAGCGGAAATATCGATCGCTACTGGCTCTGGCTCTTGTGTAAATAGCTAGTGTCTAGTGTAGTGTAGTGAGTGAGTGTTACATAATATCCTCCTGCCCCTGCCCTGCCTGTGCCTGCTTCCCTGTACTTACTGCCACCAGCACTTTTCCCTCCTGCTGGAACATCTTCAATCTCAAGACGTCGAATACCAAATCCTCGCTCCATTATTTACTGACAGTCTATCAGCGTCCACATCAAATCTCCTCGCCCTACTCCCAACCAACTAACTGGACTCCCTCCCACCCAGCAGGGTTCCCTTCCCGTCCATCAAATCAACGCAATCCTCTTAGTGGGGCTGAATTGTTGAAGGTGTTCGTCTTAATTGGACAAAATTGATCCGAAAAGATGAATCAAGGTTTCAATTGGACAAAGCGATTGTGGGGGATGAATCATGTTGACGGTGGTCTTAATGGGACAAAATTGTTGTGGGGAATGAATCATAGTGGGGGTGGTCTTTATTGGTCAAAATTTTTGTGGGGGATGAATCATAGTGGGGGTGGTCTTTATTGGTCAAAATTGTTGGGATGGATGAATGAAGGTGTTGATTGGATAAAATTGTTACAGGCGGGGGATGAATGAATGTGTTGGTCTTAATTGGATAAAATTGGTGTTATCGCCCCTAAATTTGAATATTGACCGGGAAAAATAGAATAGCGTTGCCTGATTTCATCCAGAGTGATTTAGTCCAAATTGTCCAGTGTGGATGTATAAAAGTCTAAAATTTTAATCTCAGACAGAGAATATAGAACCCTGCTGCTGCCATAAATATGTAGCCAGGGCAGGGATATTGTGTGCTCAATGCCTCTCGTCACTTCCTTCCTCCGGCCCCGGCCACCACCAACAGTCAAGTTGACTCAGTGCTGAACAGCAGGCAAGGCACAGTTTGGCGAGCCAAGTCAACAAGACTCAGACAGAATAAAGAAATGAATGATGGATGAGACTCGCAGATCCTTCTCCTTCCGTCCTCCACACATTCCACAACTCCCGCACTTACTACATCGATCCCTCCTCCTACTACAGCTACTTCTACTATATCCTACCCGGTCGAACCCGCATCTCCAAATTCATCTAAATGGCCATGTCTAAAAACATTCTGACTCGGATACTATTAAACACCTACAGAAAGGCAGGCACACTTAACTTAGAAATGAGACTGAATGCGTCAGACTGATTTCAAAAGTTAAAAAAACCAAGACGCATATCGACTCGGAAGGATTAACTCAGCTACCACTGTTGGCTAAATAAGTCAGAAAGCGAAACGGCATGATAAATCTTCAATATATGAAAAAGATGCTACAACGCTTTAGCACACCAGAATCTGAGTACA
This sequence comes from Tomocerus nigrus, assembly GCA_019776505.1. NCBI lineage: Eukaryota > Metazoa > Arthropoda > Collembola > Entomobryomorpha > Tomoceridae > Tomocerus > Tomocerus nigrus. The sequence continues at coordinate 1,942 of JABASI010006877.1, forward strand.
ATTTTTGGTGCCGAAAACAATTAAATATCGAAAGGCTTCGGCTTGAACAACGAGGAGTTGTTTTCATACCAAGATTTGGGAATATTATAAAAGACAGATTTAGGAATATTTTAGCCCCATATTCTACTATAATACTAATACAGGGAGAACCATATTCAATCAAAAAGTCCTACAACCGTATGGAGTAAAAGTTAGAAAAAGATATGAAAATTCAGCTATATTAGCAATTAATCAATGATACTACCTGTATGACCAACATAACGTAATATGTTTTAGCAATAGTAATACTGTGTTTAGAAAGTAATTATTATAATTACGATTAATTACTTGTGAAACAATCTAACCTGCCAATTGTACTACGAGTTCTACGTCAACTGTCAACTGCAAAGTTGCTCGTCACTTTTAAGAATAATCTCCTATACATGCATAGGTACATAAAACACATGTACAGTACAATATAATTACACATCGAAATTGCATCCACGTGGTTTTTGGCACGCATGCAAGAGCAGAGTTATTACCTATTCTAAATCCTTCCCTCTCTCTCAACCCAAAAAACGATTAAAATTCATCACTTTGAAACTTTGAATTAAAGGATCTTTGTTCCAAATTAATTGGCAGCGTTCTGAGTTCTGACCATCGGACGATTGACACTATCTATAATCCTCATATGAAACTAAAGTTATCTCATCAGCTTTGAATATTTACACTTTGGTACCGTCTAAGTACCCTTTAAGTAAATGACGGGCTGAATACCATAAGGGCACTAGAGGACTGTAAACAAACAATTAAAATCGCAAATGTGTTGGGGGGATACCCCCTTTAGTAGGGAAATTCGAATTTAATTCGTAGTAACTAAGGAACTATTTTTATGAATAATCTCTAGTGCCCTTTTGGTACTCAATCCGTCAAATAGTACCCACTAATATGAGCCCGTTATAGCCCAGGAAGCATAACGTGAGGAAACTCACACAATTTGATTCTATATAGCAACTCCTCGTGTGGGCTATCCAGTCAAAACCGTGCGCGTCTTATTGTATTGGTATAGTAACCAGCCAATGGGTGGCTGGCTCTGGATCGGTTACAAACAGAGTCACATATACTCACAATTCTTTGCTATTAGAAGGAGCAATTATTATTACGTCTACATCAGTTACATTTAAATCACACACATAAACAGAGTGCGTAAAAAGGACCTCTATAGTACAACTTTCTCCATGTAAATTACATTTCATATTTTTTCATATTTGGAAACTAACACGACATGAGTGTTTTCTATCCGACTACAGTAGTAATTAACATTAATATTTCCTGGAACGCAATACCATTATATTTCTACTGCAGTATAGTAATGGAAACTATAGGGCTTACTCTATGAGCACGTCTCAGCCTTTAGTGTTACTGCATTATGCTGTTCTCTTGTCCCACTACTACTTACTAATACCTACTGCAAAATTAAAAGGGTCAAAAGGTCACAAGTTAACAAGGGATTGACCCGTCTTAAGATAGGAACCTACAATTGACCCCAGGGCACGTGTTCCAAGTTTGAAACATTTATGTCCAGCTGCTCTTGTTCTGATGGCTGGTAAATCTGGTGGACACAGAAGGATACACAGACACAGACTGTGACAGTCTGTAAAGTGGCTCATCTATAAAGAGATAGCTAACGCTACTCTCTTAACAATGCTAACTTTCAAGCATTATATGCAGACACTAAAATCAGCGACAGAAATAAATGAGTGAAATTTTTACGGGGATTTCCCCCGGTGCACGTCACGTAATCATAAAGCGTATTAGATTTAATTTTCAATTGACACTTGCTCTAGTATATTGTGTAGTCAATCGAAAGACGCATTGAACCTTTCATTAGGTTAGGAATACGAAATGCATGTAATATAAACACAATTCATATAATATTATAATTATAGTGCTTATTATAGTTACGAGTCCTGTACACCCGCCTGACTTTGAGAATCTAACATTAACAACATTATTATGTGAGTAAAACTTACACAAAGGCATCTAGCTTAATTATAAAGAAGTATAACGTAACAAAGAAAAAGGGTACAGACCTACGCACGTGTCGTGATTCAGAATCCTAATAGGTTAATTTAATGCTCATTAGGTACTCATAACGGATTAAACGGCTGAAGTGAAGGTCAACAGCCATGCTCTACCATTATCATATTATGCTACTGTAGACAATGAAACGTTTGAAAAACAAAGAATGACAATTTGGCGGCTTTAAAGTTGGAGGAAAAAGCAGAGGACTTGATATGTTTAATTTGCTAGCTGTTGGGAAAGATGCAAAGGTGTATGGCTTGGTAATTGACTCGCACGTAAGCAATAAAATTCTGGCTCTATGCAGATGGACTAGAGATATACAGTAACTACATTCTGGTAATTAATTAGTGTCATAAAATTTAATAGTAGCAGAGAGGACAAGTGGGAGCAGTTAGGTTGGATGGAGTCTTCCTGTGCATTCGTTGTGGAAAGGAGTAAAAATAAATGGCGTACGTGAATGAATGTGTTTTATAATTGTGTACAGCAGTAAGTAGCGGTGTCTGTGTAGTTACTGGTTAATGGGCATGCAAAGAGCTTGGGGATTGTTTGTGGAGTTGCGGAGATGGAATGCCGCATCTCTTTTGTTTAACTAGTCTAACTAGGGATAATGGAGAGAGAAAGGAGTAAAAGTTTATTGGTTAATGACACGAGATGAGGCATTCCGCAATTGCTTAATGACGTACCTCATCCGGAGCCTCGAACTCTGACATCTTTAGCTTCTTTCTTCACTCACTCACACCCAAAGCTACTCAAATATCAAAATCTGTCTCTTCTGCTCAGCCAATTTGACTCAACACTTGTCCTCCTGCACCTCTCTCCACCTTAAAGACTGATGTGCCCAACGAACGAAGACAAGACAACAGAACGTGTCACACCGACAGAAGACACACGTAATTCTATTCCCAACATCGGGCATTAAATGAGGCATGAAACAATATTTTGCATTTGTCTCTGCATTAGTCTGACAGCTATTTGTATCTCTTTGCACAACTCGTATCCTCTTCTTCTCCTACGTGCAAAACTCCATGCAAAAAGCTACAGATCCAGAATTTCTTGTTATAAAGTGGAGAGATATTATGTGAGCTACTATAATAATCTCTGACGTGACTCTAACAAATCTTTCTCTTTTGGCAAGTGAAAGTTTTTTCGTGGCACATGATAAAGACAAGCGACGATAACCAGAGTCGTAAAAACTTGTAAATAATAATGCTATTCGTATTAGAGTAGAGGAATAAAAGCACAGAGCACAAAACACAGACGCTTAGTCAGAAAACATTCTCACAGTTAAAAACTAAAGGGAATCGACGACGGCAAGTGCATAAATAACGGAAATGTTTTTCCCTGGCCAGAAATATTTTTATGGAAGACATAATGATCAGCAGCGTAGTCCAACAAGTTTGCTTGTGCGGAAGTTAATAATAGCAAGAAAAAAATTAGTCGCAAGCACGGAACACAATTATTACGTCCCACGAAGGAACACACAGAAATCGGCCAAGATTTTGGCGACAGGTGACATTTTAACGATCCCCGTAATTAACTAAATGAATGAAGAAGAGTGAAGGGATCGTCCTGGAGGAACACAATAAGAGTTGCCGAAGAAGATGATGGTGAATATTATCAGTGGAGTGAGAGTGGCTATGGAGTGGGGTCGGTTGTCGGTGTGAGTGGGGCGTGGGCGGAGTGCCACCTTCATCCTTCTCCATTCTACTGGCACTGACTGTCGTCGTCGTCGTCCGTGTGAGGACGAGAGAGAGAGAGAGATGGACACGCGAGTGGCAGGCGTCGAGCACTTGCGGCTAATTAAATAGATTAGCGGCTGAGAATGATGCGGGGGGACAGAAAGCCCGCCGATGAAGGGGCTTTTGAATTTTAGAGTATAAAAGGTCGAAGGTGAGAGTTGCAGGCCACACGGGCCGAAAGAGAGAGAAAGAGAAAAGGAAGATGAGCTTCCTTGGTCGTCCTGCTGACTGAGCCAAGACAGGGCAACTGAAAAGAGTTCGTTCGGTGGAGTAGTGCCCCAAATTCTGCCTTCCGCTCCTCCGACGTCACTCTCTCTCCACTCTGCCCGCACCAGCCTAGCCATCCGCTACGTGCATCTCCTACACCCGCCCGCCACACTCACTCCTACCCGCTTCTTCTTGAGTTAGTTCCCACTGTACTCCACTTCTACACTTCTCTTATCCTCCCTCCCAGTCCCATGCCCTCCACACTCTTCGTAGTCTATAGTCTTATCAGCACTCCGACAGGGCCACTATCTATACCAGCCATGCACACGACTCCTTATTTATGCACCACTATCCCACCAGCTTTGCCTGTTCTTCTTCTGGCCCGGCTACGTCGTTTCTTTCACTCTCGCTGTATCCCAACTCTCGGATTTATTATCTATCTCACTCTGATCAGCATCTCCTCAGTGCCGTATAATTACTTACAACATTTCTCAAAGCGGCAACTCTTATTAATCCCTGCATCCGAGGATCAGATTTATTATAATCCTCATATTCCTTATACTAATAGGATAAGGCGCGGTTTTGTTGTGGCTGGCCATCATAGCCGACTGGCCAAATGAGATCTTGGAATTCTTTCAGGCATCTCTTTGGGCTTTTTAGAATCAATTCTGTGAGTTTACTCACATTGTTTAAAAATTATAATTGGGAATGGGGATTACTAAGGGCTGTAACCGGCTCCCAGTTGATAGCTAGCTACGCTCATGAGGAATGGGCTGCAGGCGACTCTGAATCTGTCAACTCATCATCCGAAAAATCACATCCTCATTGCTCAGCCACCGACATCATCATTTTTTCACAACTTCAACCTCGGTCACACTTTCTTTCTGATTTCAACAATCACCGTATGAATTCGGAGAGTCACACTCAGACCACCAGAAAATTGTCATTTTATGGGACATCTGTAGTCAGAACATAGTCGATAATGCACTAATATGCTACTAATAGCAGTAATACGTTATCATATCACACATGTATAAGCACTTGAGTAGTAGTAGTTGCTAAACTTTTTTTGATATTGTGAAGCATATACGAGTATACATAATTTTATGTATAACTTTTTATAGCAACGCAGATATTATGTATAGTAGGCTTGTGTAATATTATGCATATACATACGATACTTACATCAGCATCTGCCTGAATGGAATGGAAATTTTATTGACTCAGTTTTATGGACTGTTTTATAACTATAAATATCTGCGAATGCTACGAAAATAACTATATGGGCAGTGCAGAGAAGAGTGCACTATATGCCGCCATTTTTTACTATTAAAATTATGACTGCTTTCTTTCTAGTGTATAAAAGTTGGTGGCTTTGTGCACTGAAACAAAGGAATGAATGGAAGGCCACGCCATGATATGATGATGATGATGATCGTTGAAATGGACTGACGTATTGACGCATTGAAAAACACAAGGCCCTTCTTGGCAAACAGATGGATGTATGGATTGATCATTGGCATTGGATAATATCGCCGTTTTTAGCCCATTTAATCACGCTCCTGATTTCTAACAATAAATCCTTTCTACAATTCACTTTCGGCTATTCACTCAGGAATTAATCACAAGAAACATTCATTCCTTTCTACTAATACTACAGGACGACTATTAATAATATATGGACACTATAAGCTTTCTCATGTCATTCACAAACTTTCGAAAAGAAAGTTTTCCTAACACTTTGGCCATGGCATCATGCAGTCCTTACGTCATTTAACAGCTTGTAAAACTAGTGGCCTTGTTAAAGTTGCATGGCTGTTGCAGTTGCCAAAACCAGAAAAGTTCCAAAAATCCTCCCAAAATAATTGCCATTTTTCTAGCCATGCATCAGTGTCGTATAACATAAAGTACATTTACTCTAAAGACTAAAATGGGTTTTGAAGTTGAGACTTGTTGTACCTACTATAAGTATTTATTCGTGCAACTGGAGATGATCTTAAAAACGAAATGGTTTTTTATCATTGTTTCCTCGGTAGTATATCAACGACACGACTACTTGCTTAGTTAGGAATTACGATTGTGTATTTATCATAGAGATAAAATATTCTATGATTTTCATTGGCTGCCATTCTTCCGCTATGCACAAATTCATGATTTACGACGACAGACTGCTTCCTATAAACACCCAATAAGGCTAATACACTAATCTCAACTTTCTCGACGCAGATATTCTCGAAAAATATAATTTGTGCTTGTACGCTCTTTGTTAATCAGTACTTTACTCTGTTCAAACGGATTATTAACGATTCAGTGCCGTATGTTGTATAGTCAGAGAGCATGCGATAATCCCGTAATATAATTTATGTGTTGTAATAAACCATTGTAGAAACGGCCTTAAAAAAGCAGCGGTGAAAGCAAAATAGGATTTACATGTTGATTCACATTTTTTTGAATGGAATATCACAAGCCGTTCATGTGTTATCGCAGTAACGGACGGACAGACTAGACATTCCCATATAAATCATCTACCGTTGCTTAATAATAACAGAGCGTAGGAGAGCATACTACTACTCAACTGCACTACAGTGCACACTACGACCTTGCACTAATAATAATTAGACTCGCATTGTCGCATTGACCTTTAGCATATACAAATATCACGTTGCTTTAAATTCAGAATGAAGAGAGAGGTTAAGTTGGAGTGCAGCATGCAGTGTGCGTGTAATAAGCAGACATGAGATATTTATTTTAAAAAAAAGTTTTATATAGTTAGAATTCGGCTATGAAACTTTAGATGTCGACATTTCCCACCACTTCAAGACTTTTGACACGGACTTTTTAAAACATATTTTCATATTTTGAGATTTTAGTAAATATAAATTAAGGGTATAAGCTCTGGAAATATTTTTAGGAATGAAATTTACTTTATTCCAAATTATATTACGAAGGGCTTTATTTTATAAAAAATATTTTCGTAAATATTTTCCCGATTTTTGGTAAATTTTTAAATGAATACTATTTTGGCATTTTGAAGAAATAAATATCGGATGCATGGTAATAAGAATTTTATTTTTGTCACTGCATGGGAAATTGGCTGAATGAATGTCTATCGATAAAACAAAGAGAAAAGGTGTTTCCACGTTCATTCTGATTAATGCCAGGCAGCCTCGGCCCCTTGATTCAATGCAGTTAGCCATGCATTATGACTTTCATGTGAAAGAGGAATTAGATGCTCGACCTAAGTAAACGGAACAAGAAACTGACTGGCCTAGTTAGATATGAGCCATGGTTGCTGCTGCTCCTCCTGCTGCTGCAGAGGCTAATACATTCATGACGCGAAGTTTTGTAAGAGAATGAGTTAGATTAGTTGGCACTAATATTTAATGCCAGTTCCTAGTTTTCTACTTGAAGTTTGGACACCCGCTCTCATTTGAGAAATGGAATGCTATAAGTGAAACTAACGGAGTGTGCTCTATGCATGAACATTATCAACGAGCCTCTCCCCCTCTCTCCACTCTCTCCTATCATTTAATACACAGGTCGGGGGGACTCCAGTTATAATACAGCACCTGCACGTGCTCTAGACTAACCAAGTTGCTTTAGATCATCCGCCAGGTTCTTTATGATTTCTAATTATCGCCGGTAATTTATGATTTTTAAGTACCGGCGGGTACTTTATCTTTTTTAAGTACCAGTGGGTACTTTATGATTTTTAAGTGCCAGCCGGTACTTTATGATTTTGTTTTATCAGTCTGTCTGTCTGTACTTCTACGAGGGGATAACTGTAGCGATTGACATTTCCTGATGATTGATACTCTATGAGGGGATAACCGTATAGTGATAATCACATTTCGTGATGAGTAATGTCTTTGTGAGGGGATAACCGTAGCGATTTACATTTGGTTATGAGTGATGTCACTATGAGGGGATAATGGTAGCAAAGTTCATAGTACGTCTACAAACACCTGTCCGCTATGTCCGCCACATACTACCACTTGGCGCCATCTACATCATGGACTTTGTACTACGGATGTATTCCGTTATATCCGTTTTGAATGGTTTATTTTCGTTGAGTTAGCTTACCTAGCTTAGATTTAACTAGATAATGTATGGTATCCGGTTGGAATAGAGCACGTGCAGGTGCTGAGATGTTGGAGGCGTCTTCTTGGCCAATCTAAACATGCAAGAAAGTTGGCTTGAAAGAGACAGACGGCTTCAATTCATCGACTAGAAAGACTGCTCTGTGCAGCTCAACTAGAGCAGATAATGCTCTTAGGCACCTTCTACTTCTTCTTCTTATTATACTATTAAATGGATATGTACCCGGGTATATCCTGCCACTGCCTGTCTCGATATGCTCTGCTCCACGAGGAATCTGCACAGTTCCTTCATCAAAGACTCTCGTTTCACTCAAAAACTGGAGATCAGTCAGCCTCA
>JABASI010006878.1:0-10388 GCA_019776505.1 Tomocerus nigrus
ACTCTGACTACTTAATTTACTTCATTCGCAATTCTTACTGGATGCACATGATCAGGTTACTTCTATTGTCTCACCAAACATTAAATTTCCTACTAACACAACAATTAAATATGTGTTGGAAATCAATTAATGTATTTAGGGTTTTTGAGTTGTTCCACAGCTGCGTGTTCTTTTCCCAATCCAGTAGATATAGCAAATAAATCTATCTGCAATTAATGAAAATGGGAAACTTTGATAGACATGGACAGATAAACTATCCAGGAGACACGCAACTCAATTTTCATTAATCTGAAAATCAGACAAACGCACCTGCGACATTTTGTGTGACAATAAAAAATAGTAATATAACAATATGTGAATAAAACGGCGCGAAAGGAGTTTTTGCATCAAAAACATCTGACAGCGTTTCAGATTGTTGTGCGTTTCGAGCCTCGGGCATAGTTTATCTGTCACTGTCAACCAATTATTCACATTTTCATCCACCGCAGATCAAGTTAGGCCTCGTTTCAATTACTGTGGTTGAAAAGTTACAACTGTAGTACAGTATATAACTATAATTGCGTTTCAAAATGGGCTAGGAATGTAGATAGGACCTCGCGTAAAGTTTAAACTTGTTTGGGCACAAAATATTTATTAGTGGAAATTAAAATTGCAGCGCCAAATAGCAGTTGACCATTTTACGACTGTAGCTTACAGACGTAAATAGTTACGGCCGTAATTCGTTCTACATGCGGTTCCATTGCCATTTGTCAGTACAGTACGCTCTTACCACAAGTAATGGAAACTGGGCCTTATTTGCTATATGGTTTCGGAAAAACACACGCAACTGAACCAAGTGACACCAACCTTAAAATGTTTTACCAACACAGAGGCCAAAGAAGATTTCGAATACCAACTGAAGGTGTACAACAAGATGTGAGTGTTAAATGTTGCATTTCAAGACAGTTTCCAGCCACTAGTATTGCCCGGTGGTTTGGCCATCTGCCTATTGACCATGCTATCCTGTAGTTTTGTTTCTATCCGGCTTTTAGGAAAACTGGATCTTGCTACATACTCCATGTTCCCTGTTATTCTTTTAATCCTCTTTGGGGGTACGACACTTAAATTACTGGGCCTAGGTTCCGTCTGGAAGAGTAGTTCCAACTCGGTAAGGATTCTCGCCGATTCCGCCCGACAAAGCAACGGGATGGCAATGTTACGCCGAAAAATGTTCAAGTCAGTAAAACCTTTCGGCTGCAGAGTTGGTCCTCTCAGGAATGTCAAACACGAGCGAATATTTGATTTCTACGACACTCTAATTAATCTATAGTGACCTTGCTTATCGCTTTTAAATAAACGTCCACATATTTCGATCACCCCGTATTTAGATTTCTTCTGATGCTATAGAAGACCATAATAAAACGTGGATATTAATAATATAGTCTTTATACACAAATTTATGGAATAAAGCAACTCGTCTATTAGTATAACACTAAATTCATGTTAGTACAGACTTTAGCAATTTAATTGCAAATAAACAGAATAATGCTTTTCAACGAACTATGTACCTATACGATAAAATGTAAAGTATACTGCAGAAGCATACAATGCCCCGGCAGTCCACCAAAACTTAGTTTGGAACAGAAAAAACTATCAATTGCTTTTACAACAAGTTTTAGAGCCTTTTAAATTACTTTTCTTTTGCCCAAAAAAATAATCTACTGCCTTTTGAATTTATTGCCTTTTAAATGATTTTTAAAGCCCCGAAAAAGTTTACCTTATTTACACAGCTCTATTTAATTTTAAAATAACCAAACGCCTCCACAGCTTCTTCGGTAAAAGCTGTTCCTCTTTTTCCTTTAAAAACATAGTATGGTGCCTCTCTATCCACAAAATTTGAAAATCCAGAATTAGGAAACACACTGGTTCCATTCCAACAAAAGCTGCCAATAACCAAGCGACCATATGAATGACCCAAATTCAAAAGTTGAATAACACTTAATACGTCCCACATTGCACTAATCACGGAATTCCAAATTAGAAATGTCTCAGATCGAAATTTTGCTCCTATTGCTGAATATTCACTGATGGGGTAATATGCTCTCATGTAAAGTGTGTGCAATGGGCATACACCCTCACCATGGACATTGATATTGCTCAGATAAAGTTCATCAACTCCTTTGGGAAAGTCGTCAATGTTTAATGATATTGCAATTGCATTATTGTCATCTTTTTGACAATCTAACCAAAGTTTTGAAATATTTTTGTTTTGCGTGAAGTAGGGTAGTTTGGCGAGGGAATTCACACACCTTAAAGTCACATCAACAAGGTTCGGCAGAAAAAATGGAGCATCAGCAAGAGTCGTATCTAGACCACAATAAAGCTTCAGTAACGATGTTGGATTATAAATTTTTGATAAATCTAGCCGCAATTTAATTGTTTTCAGTTCCTCAATTTCAATAGAATTTTTCTCTAGGAACGGAACTGCATACAAGGAAAATTTTTTAATCTTCCAATTGCACATTTCCCAGTTTCGGACGGTTATGTCTTGCAGTTTGACGGCTCTTTCTACTTCATTATTGGCACAATCGGAGAAGTCAACAATTAAGTTCTTGCCATCCAGATTGATTTGTTTAGTCAGAGTCAGGTCAAAACTTTCGTTAATAAGAAATTGAACTTCTGTCCCATTTTTAATGCATTTGTTGTCCGGGCCTAATGTGATCTCAGTAGGTGATAGACGCTTTCCATTTGTATCCAAAACAATTGTACAGTTATTTAAATAGATGTCTTTGACGAAAGAAATTTGATCAAGACGCAAACTGAGTGTGTCTTTGGTAGAATAATACTGCTCTATGTGCAATTTTGTAAGATGGGGAGCTATTTTCGGACTTATATCAAATATCTTTCCATTTCCATCCCCGTCATGGCATATTCCACATTCAATTTTTAATTCCCTCGTGAAGCTGCTCACATCGCCCAAGAAGGTAAATAATTGGAAACATTCAATCCTTCCTCTAAATTCAAACGAAGATATTGGTGTATTTTCTGGAGTGTTTTCTTTACAATAGTCGCAAACTTCCTTCATTGAATTATTTTTGTGGAACCCTTTTTCTCGTAAATCAAAAATAACACGCGTCCTTCTTCTCAAGATTTTTGTTCCAACGTTCCTCCAGGTTCGATTTGTAAGACGACAGTGTTTGATATCATTCAGACTTAAAAACGAAAATAGATGTTCCACTATCTGAAATGACAAGAGGAAGGGAATTTTGAATGTTACACTTTAATATTAAATTGTTTGAATAAATTGTGCTGAATTTTATTGCTTACGTATTCATTTTGAATTGCTCTACTAATTGAATTTTCCTGACCAACGTCGTCAGCTGTTGAAGTCATTATTGCAAACTGTATCACTCGCCTTAATTGTTGACTTGATAGTAGAAAAATTTCGATTTTGCTTTATGCTTAACAGTAAGCTGGCCGCACCAAAATCCGCACGGAACCGAAAACCCTAAGGAANATTTTGCTTTATGCTTAACAGTAAGCTGGCCGCACCAAAATCCGCACGGAACCGAAAACCCTAAGGAAACATATATAAATAGCCACGTATGGTTTATTGACGGTGACAGAATATTAAATGAGTGCTCTTTTTTATTGTTCACATTTTCAGCATCCAATGAAATAAATAGTGAAATTGTTTTTTGTTGTAGGTACTAAAAGTCAAAACATAAAGTTGATAAAGTACATGCAGTCCAACCATGAATAAAACGAAATGAAAATCCCTGAATTGTGTATTTGGCCTCATTTTCCTTAATTTTTTTTAGTGAATTGAGGCGTTGAGGGTTTTTCATTGCGTGTTATTTATGGCTGGACTTGGACTCCGAACTGTACAACTTCGTTTTCTTTTGCCTGCCACCTGTGACTGTGTCCCTTGTAAACGGCAAAACCGGGAAAGTAAATAAATGGTCAGCTGTTTCGGTCGTTAGTATACGACCAAATTATAATAATAAATATAATACAGAAAATTATAAATATTGTCTTCTTTGTTAAAGTCAAGAATTCATAAAACTGACAGTAGTTTGTCGGCAAGGGAGGATTGGGATAAATCACAATTACTTTAAGAATGAACACAGCTCCCGGGCGTTTCTTGCCTTATTGAGTGCAGCTTTTAGCCACCCTTTACTTCAGCTCCAAATAAAAGTAAACATAATTGCGAATGAAATTGGGTATTTGCCTTGGTGGTAAGTGTCGCGGAGTGGAGCCAAACAATAAAATTCTAAATTTTACACAATTTGTGCCAAAAAACGTCAACATTGTTTAATTAATTCGTTTCAGACAATTCTGAGTTCACTTAGGATTGGTCGTTGTTTTGGGTGGGAAGGACTTTCCCCTATTTGGGGGAAACCAGGTAACACCAGTTTTTAGGTTCAAAAACTTACGGCGAATCAAATGAAAAGAGTGAGACGGAAGGATGCAAAATCTTAAGCAAGACGCTGGATGATTTGCCTCAAATTCGACCACGAATGAACAGAATCTCATCTTCAAATTTCGAATGTCTCAGCAAAAATCGGCAAGATAGACGAGGCTAGGGAAAATTTGCATTATTTACATAAACCGACTAGATTTGAACAACATCGAAGAATAGGATGAAGATGGAACCCTTGTGGGAATGTCCGCACTAAGAAGTTCAAGGGAGAAGAGAAGGAAAGAACCGAGCCACACATGTCTAAATGATTAAAAGAAGGCCAAATATTACAGCTATTTTCTACAGTAGTTGTACAATTGGAGTAAAAGTGGCAAGTATGATAACTTTATTTTTGAGTTATGAAAGTTTAATATTTACTGGGATGAAAGAAATTTTCCAAAAAAAGCCAAAAATATTGTCTGTAGTTAATAAACAACGTCTTCTGATTATCCTCTTTCTTTCATTATTTTTAAGCTAACATTGAGAATAAGCAAGTCGAAAACATTTCCCTCTCTCTAATAAGCAGTTTTACAATATATTTTACTTACTTTTACTGCCAAAATATACATCCAAATTTTTCAGAACATATTCTAGGTCGGTTGATTCAGTAGTATTACCTCCACAGAAAATTTTTCCTAGCTGTCAAAAGTGAAGAGAGGTTTTCTTACTTAGTAGCGTGGCGTGACATAATGTTTAGCGACTACGCCGTCGTTTTTGCTTCCACGAAAACCGCAAGCCACAAAAAAACTCTGGCTGCATGCCAGCTTCATTTGAGAAGCACCTAGCAAAAAATTGCGCGGATTAGAATTAGAACCCATAAACCAATAAAAGCAATTGCCAACCAGGTCAAGAACGGACATTTCTAGTTTTGTCATTTATTATTCCTCGTCCTGTGTCCTTTCCTGCTTGAATTCCATTTCACTGTCAACAACCTTCCAGCTAATTCACCTAACAAATGTCATAAAAATCAGGCCAAAAATAGACTAGTCAAATATTTCAGCATTTTTTGTTGACATACACACGTCGATTAAGACTATAATGGGAAATAATAGTGTGATGTCTATAATAAGTATTTTAGCGAGCTATAAGCATCAGATTAGATTGATGTGAAAGTGGAAAATGGTTCGCAGAATTTAGCGGGCTATGATATGATGCTCCATAAATTTCCATTTCTACCCCTTCCGTAGGACGGCCTCATTTTTAGTTAATTTATTAACGTTGTCAGTTTTTCCTTGTTGGTTTAATGTACGATGTTCTTAATCTTTTAGTAAATAAATGGAATTTAATAGTAGACGGTAAATGCCGGCTTAGTAGGTTTAAGTTTAAATATTCAAGGGATACAAACGCAATTCATAATTAATACTAATATTTGCCCAGAGCCAACAATAACACGGTCGTGTTGAAATCTTTAACAGCATATACAGTCCTCGAATATTTTTAGGAACTTTAAGCTTCCAAAATATTGTTCACGCAACTATATATAGTAATTCCTGGAACCTAATGGTAATTTCATTTCACTATATTAAATATTTATGCATTTGTGTCAATTTTCGACCTTAGTACTGAGCATATGTTTGGATAACAATTTCCGGAGGCAATTAAAGTAATTTCTTCTAAGTTCTAACTGTGAATGAACGTGAATAAAAGATATCGAAATTTCTTTGCAGTTTGTAAAGCGGTTTTATGGGAATGCCTAAAACAATCGGTCTGTCTCTCTAAAAAATTTCAATTTAAATCCCATTTATCGTATGGATTTGTTCTCCCGCAACTATGAGAGTGGAGGCTACGTAGTATCATTCGTGGTAATCCAATTTGCTTGCCGATCCTGGTTTTTGTAAATTGACGAATGGTAATAAATATGGCTAATGTATATTCTTAATTTGAAACTATGGACATGGACAACGAAAATCAAAATAGCATTTTAGACAATTATTGTTTTGTCGATTTTTAATGTGAAGGAAATCTAATTTTATCGGTATCCATGGGAGTGTAAATTGCCCCGAAATGGAAAAGAGTGTCCTTTTGCTTATTTAGGCACATAGCTGCCTAATCGATGCCGCTGTTTGGCCTTACTTATATCAGCGTTACAATTCATTACTATTGCACTAGTACTTCTTTACAGCTTTTCTATATCCAAATTGTCATGGTTAATCAAATGTGATTAATTATATAACCGTGTTTACTTTAGTCCAATATCGTTAATGTTTAATTAGGTAGACTATTGTGCTGAAATCAAGTTCATAGAATCCGTAGAAATGGCAAATGAGAACGTTTAGCAGGAATCGGTCCATTAAAGGTTAACTAAGTGTATTTATTATTAAATGCTGTGTGCCCAGAAGTGCTGATTTAACTATGCCATGTTAAAACATAAAATTAAAGAACTTCTGTCTGATCACAACATAACTACTAAACGAATAGGTACAAAGGGTTGTTCAACTACATCGGTTCCCATAGAATAACTTTTCCAACGAAAAGAATATTTTGTCTCTTCTGATTCCAAAAGAAAACCAAAATATTTTCCACGTTTTCCTCGAGTTCATTTTCATTTGTATCCATTTTCCCTCAAATCTTGTTAAGCACACATAAACATGGTAAATTTCCAATTAAATCCAATAAATTTCTCTTATAGAATATTTGTATAAATAAAACTTTTAGTTTCTTTGCGGCTCATTAATTGCCAACTATGCATAAAATTTGAAACTTTTTTCTATAAAAAGATGTATCGCGTTGAATATTTTATTTTGAATTGAATATGAAACAAAGAAAAAATCTTTCATTTATTGTACAGTATTATAATTTTGTACTTCAGGATGTTTGAATTTGTTTTGAAATTTCAGGAAGAAGTTAGAAATAAAATCGATTTATTGAATTCCAAGCTGAGGATCAATCATTTCCACAGATGGGGATTTAGTATCAACATTTCCTATTCCTTGAGAGCACTCCCTTTTTCCTGGGATTTTGATGCAGAAGAGTTTCAGTTTTCCAAGTCCTCTTTTGGTCCACTAATCTATAGCTCCATCCATGGAATATTTTTCGCGATTGCAATGCTCCAAATGGCAACAGAAAATCAATCCTGGGATATACAATCAATTCCTGAACTGATGCTGGATATTCTGCTTTTGAATTTTCACTTACTTTGGGGAATTCACTCTTCAAGCGTCTGGTGGCAAGGAGAAAATATGAAATCCGTTTTAAACAATTTGTACAAGAGAGACATGTTCTACCAATCAGGTATCTGTTGACTTTAACTTTAGTGGAATTGTTTTTGACGGGGTATATTAAGTTGCGGAAAAACTGATAAATTATTTGTAGTCAAAATGGAATGCCCTAACGTTGGTCAAAATGGCAGTGGCAACAAGGGCCGTTTGGACGGCTAAAATCATTTTTTAGGTTGGCCAAAACTATTTTACATTGTTTTTGGCCATAAGCCGTTTTGGCCACTGGCCAATTTAGCCGGCTAAAATTGATTTTAAAAATCTTAAAAAGCCGGCTAATATCCAACACTGGTTCTAATTAGGCAAAATGCACTTATTTCAATTTAAGTGACGATCCAAAATAGATATAATTATTTAAAAAAGTAGGTTGGTCAAACAAGCAGCTCTGATTGCTCCTGGACAAGATTATATTAAATGATGGGCACACATGACATAAACAACATTTATGTAGTAATTTTGAATACTTTAAATATTTCATGATATTGACATAGTTTACATTTTTATTATGTCTTGAAGGAGGCGGGGCGAGGAGATACATCAGGATGGAGCGATGGTTGCTTCAATGGTTCACTCCCCCGATCATTGTGGAATCATCGATTTGTGTGTCCCTTCTAATTTACCTAAAGAGGGATAATATTTATTTGGAGCACATCTGCTCCAACTCGTGGATATTTTTATTCGGAATGAAACTATTTGAAGGACTCGTCGTGACAAATGCCATATTTTCACTTCTTTTCACCGTTGACTACACATTAGTTTACTTCATTCGCAATTCCTACTGGATGCACATGATCAGGTTATTTCTATTGTCTCTCAATATTTCTTACTATAAACAAGGTTTCGTGTGGTAAATAGCACTAGTGGGAAGATTCCCATTTCCCAGTGGGAAAAGTGGGAAGCTAAAACCTCAAGTCAGTGGGAAAGTGGGAAATAGAAACTTGATTTCCCAAGATGGCGACATACTTCCCACTTTTGACGTCCCATTTCCCATTTCCCACTTTCCCAGGTGCCCAATAAAATTAGGTGGGAAATGGGAAATTACGAAACCGTGACTATAAACCAAAAAATTGTGAGTTGGATATCTCCCCTGGTCTTAAACTCAGATTTAAACTACAAAAACATTAAGATCAACTCATTTCGTTCTGCTATGGATGGAATTCGGAAACGTTGACGAGCTTCACAAACATCTGCGACCCGGGCCTCATGAGTTTATCTGCCAATATCGATAACCTTTTCCTATTTTCATCCATTACAGATCCAGATATTTCCTATCTGCAGTTGAGTAGCTGGACTAATTCACGACAACCTTAATTGTTTTCTTAAACAGAGAGTCCAAAGATGATTTCGAATACCAAATGAAGGTGTACAACAAGATGCGAGTGCTGAATGTTGCAGTTCAAGACAGTTTCCTGACAATATTCTGGCCCATTGCTTTGTCCATCTGCCTGTCTGTCATGCTATCCTGCAGTCTTATATCTATCCGGTATTTGGGAAAACTGGATCTTGCTACATACTTCATGTTTCCAGCTCTTCTTTTTATCTACTTTTCATGTACTACTTTTCTTCTACTGGGCCTTGGTTCAGTTTGGAAAAGTAGCTCCAACTCCGTAAGGATCCTCGCTGATTCCGCCACACAAAGCAACGGGAATGCAAAATTACGCCAAAAAATGTTCAAATCAGTTAGACCCTTTGGCTGCAGAGTGGCTCCTCTCAGGACTGTCAAACACGAGCGGCTATTTGATTTTTACGACACTCTAATTAATCAATTAGTCACCTTGCTTGTCACTTTCAACTAAAGGTCCGCATTTAGATCAAGTCAATCAGAGTAAATTATTCTGAGCAGTGTTGTAATTGTCCACAGTCTGATTTACATGAAATGCAGATTGATATTTCGGGTGACACACGGCAAATGCTATTTTGGACCGGCAAACAAGACCGGTCCTTCATGAAAAAATCATTACCTATCTTTTAAAATTCCGTTATATTTCTTGCTTAATTTACACTTAATAAATATCTAGAATGACTTAAAAAATAATTTTCTACCAAAATTTTAAAATTAAAATTTTTAATTTATTCTTCTGCTGCATGCCACGACGGGTGGACAACACACATTTCTTAATTTTTATACAGGCAGAAGGGATTCAATAGTTGACGTTACATAGCTGTTTAGTAGATTTAAATAGAAATTAATTATAGGAGAATTATTAACCATGTTTGCACACCAACGACACTAATCTTTGTGAGACCTACATCAAACACCGTAAATTACATAAAGGACAGGAGAATATTTTCCTTGATATTTCACACAAAAAGTCATTCATGGATTTAATTGTTTCTGTTGAAGTCAAAAGGTATAGAACCATACCTACCTATGGTTATTTGATAGAATTAGACAGTGCAAATAATTTCGCCTTCATATTCAATATTTGTTAATTTCTGTCAATTTTAAACATATTTCTTGTTCTTCGAGGCATCTGTTTTTGCAGCTGCTGAATAATATGCAAATTATCTACCTTCCCTAAAATATAATGATAAAAAACTTTCACATTTTTCACATTTTCACATTTTTCTATTGTGCTACATAAGATCAAAATGCAGTTAGCTCCTTCGCGACATAAAGCGATGTGTTGCCCCCTTCGATGTTAGTGTTAGTCGGGCACATAAGACGCCTACCTTTAACCACCGCTAAATAGTAGGAGATTTAGTGACTATGGTCTGGTTCTTATTTCATT
>JABASI010006879.1:0-10387 GCA_019776505.1 Tomocerus nigrus
AAAGTTTGATTGGATATTTGTATATACCTATATAATAATATTTGTGTGAGAGGAAGAGAAGGAAAAACGAGCGTAACATAGCGTCCCTTCAAAAAAGTTGACGTCCCGGCAAATTATACAGAATTAGGCACATACAAAATGTGAAAAAAGATGGAAAGGGTTAACAAAATCATTAATAATTAGAAAGATAACTGACAAAATCACAACTTCGGAAAAGGGGTTTCGATTTAGTTTTAGCTTAACACAGTTTCGGGGGACTAAAAAGAACATTTGTCAGAAATTCCCAAAAATAATGAATTAAAATCGACGATTGGAGAATGATGACGATGAGCCATTGTTGAGAAGTGAGGAGATACGAGATAAACATTAGAGCACAGCACGGCACGAACAAGACGTCAGAAATATGTTCAGAAAACAGTACGGCAGCAATAAACTGATGGCAGGAACGACAGATCACACAGTGGACAGTAATAACAGCAATCCAAAGACGGAGCAGTCGAAAGAGTAGAAGACGGATGCGAGGCTGAAGGAACAGGAACAACAGCACATCCAAAACAGAATCCGAAAGTGTTTGGAGACGAGGCCGGAGAAAAATCCAGCAGGCTCGGCTTACAAGGTGGCGAACCTAACGCTTCACGTGGCCACCAAATATGTTACGGGTTCTTGGAAAGGAATAATATAGAACGAAAAGGTCGCGTTGTAACATGTGGAAAGGATTTAGCCAATATCATGAATTTCATATTTATTTCAGTCGAAATTTGGAATTTGTAGAAATTTTACTTATTTAGAGAGAGACAATTTTTAAACGAATGATTTGAGTGGGACAGATGTCCAGACTAACTATTAAAACATTATGTTCGCTATTTATATAGATTTGAGACAAAAAGGAAAAAGGTTCGGTTCAGGTAGCAAAGGAATTAGGTCAAAATAACATGTTTGTCTTAAAAGCTAAAAGTACAAAACAAGATCATAAAACTAACAAAGTTTGATTGGATATTTGTATATACCTATATAATAATATTTGTGTGAGAGGAAGAGAAGGAAAAACGAGCGTAACACATACCTACGCTATTTGTTAGGTTCAGTATCGCATTTTATTAATTATATGGACATGAAGTGCTCAGTTTTCAAATGTCCAAACTTTTATGTATAAAAAACCATCACTTCCAAATCACCACTTCCATTAATATTTAGATATGTTTAACCTATCTGGGCTGAATGAAATAGCATAATACTGACAGACTTACTGAACAGTTCAGTAACTGAATTACTGAATATTTTTCACAGTTACAACTTCTACGAATCCCTAAAGCCTTTATCATGGTGCATATAAATAAATTAGAGAGTTAGGTTGAATGAATATGGAATATTTATCGAGGTTTCTAGTATGGTCAAGCTTATCACATTTATAAATTATAAAGCACCTTTTAGAGTTCAATTTGCCTGGAAATTTTTTTAAAAATATTTCCCCAGTTTTGTTAGAGCCTTTGGCTAAATTTTTTACCTCTATTCTTGATAACTCTAAGATCCCGACTGGGTTCAAGTCGGCTATGGTTTTTCTCCTCTATAAAAATAAAGGCCCAAGATCTTGTGTGAAGAGTTATAGGCCTATTTATAACTTAACCTACTTTTGTAAAGTTTTTGAAAAAATTATTTTTCATAGGCTTACCAACCAGTATGGTTGAGGAGAAAATTGACTCATCTCAGTTTGGTTTCAGGAAAAGAAGGGGGTGTGAAAATGCTCTTTATAAATTCACAAACGCGGTTGTTGATGGTATTAATAAAGTTAATGGGAGAGTGGTTGCGGTTTATGTTGATTTTCAGACTGCGTTTGATACCGTGCAAACTAATTTGCTAATTAAAAAATTGATGGTTAAACTCAATTTGGACCCTATAATAGTAAAATTGTTTAGGGATTATTTTAAGGGTAGAACAGTCAGGTTCAAAAATGGTCAGTATGTGTCTGAGTATTTTCTCTCGGAATCGGGAACAGGCGCTGGTTCTGCTTTAGGTCCATTACTGTTTTCAATATTTATTAATGATGTATGTGAGTCTATCGGAGTTAAATATGTTATGTATGCGGACGATTTAGTGTTTTATGTTGATGATACAGATGTAAACAATACGGTAGATATTATTAATTTGAATCTAGAGAACTTGTCTTATTGGTGTACTGTCAATTGTCTAGTTATTAATTCCTTAAAAACTGTGTATATGGTATTTCATAAGACCCATGATCATGGTCTTGCTAATGTTAAAATTAAAGATGTAGTTTTAAATGGTAGTATTTTAGTAAAAGTTGATAGTGTAAAGTATTTGGGGGTTATCTTAGATAAGAATTTGTTGTTTGATGAACATTTTCAATGGGTTAAAGATAGGACCTGTGTGGCTATAGGGAGGCTCCACTCTATCAAAAGGTTAGTCACAAAGAAGGTCATGTTCAACTTGCTAAAAGCGTATGTTTATCCAATAGCTGATTACGCGATCGGGGTGTGGGCTACAACAAGTAATGAGGCTGAAAAGCAAAAGTTAAAGGAGATTGACTCTAAGGTGTCTAAATTTATAGCTTATTTTCTGTACCCCAGGTATGCGAAATCAGTTCTGGGTAGGCTAACTGCTAAAGGGTGCTTCAAACCAGTTCGGTCTTGTGTCAGCAGATCGGTTAATGTTGTTAGTGAAATGAGAAGCAATGGCTTTCTTTCCATTGAGGAAAGAAAATCAATCAAGCTGGCCAAATTAGTGTGGCGCAATCTAACAGTTGGTTTTCCGGGGACAGAGAACTGGTTTGTTGTTGACACCCGGATTGAGAGGTCCTTTACTAAGGCTAAGGTTGAGTTTTGTAGAATAGCAACGGTGAGAAGATCTGTGAGACACTGTGTCATATTAAACTGGAATGGGCTCCCTAAGATCTGGGAATTTGCCAAAATGTCTGAGCAGATACTCACAGATCGTCTCAAGGAATCTTTTGCTAAAATGGTTAAGTGTGAGTAATGCCCGAACATTATTATTAGTAATCTGAATTGTATTTTTTATGGAGTGTTTTTGGCATATCTTTAATTTAATTAGGCAACTATGTTTGTTTTGTTTGGTTATTGTTTTTATTGTGTGAAGTACTTATCTCTAAATTGTATTAGGTTATATAGTGACAGTTGAGGAAGAGCAGTGGCGAATGTGTCTACTGATTTCTATTGTTAACTCTTTTGTTCAATTGAATGTTTCAACCAGTCACTTTAATAAAGCCAAATTCAAATTCAAATTCAAATATGCACTAACACTAACTTTTCTACCTTCGCTTACATTTAACTAAGACGTGGAATTCAGGAGCACCAAGAAAGTCGAGTAACAAAAAATCTCCAGAATTTAGTACTCAGAATTGGTTGTCTAACATGAACTTGACAGTTTTATTATTTTTAATATCGTGACCTATATGGATTGAATTGTGAATTCTGAAACAGCTTGTTTACGCAAGTTCGTACCATAACAATTCAATTCAATTCAAATTTTGTTAAAGTGCCAATTAGTTCAATTCGTACATGATAAGATTGTTTTAACAGCAGTCAGCACCGAAGGTAAGCCAGTTTGGTTGCAAAAAGAGATTAGGTTCATGTTTTACGTTGACAACATAAAGTATCGTAATTAGTGACTTCTGACTTACCGGAAAAAAATTATAGGAGCTTTAGGCAGTGGATCAACAGTCTATTAAAATTTCTGCCATAATAATATGATGCCTAAATATTATTTAATGTGTTCTCACTTTGCAGTGATGTAGCGAATTACAACTTATCAAAGGAGTGTAAATGTTAATTTAACGCGTTTTCAGTATCACAATCACAAATCGCTCAGCTTTGTACATAATTCAGTATCAGTATACAACGCTCAATAAAATGCTTGTTGGGTGATTAAGTGTGTAGAATGAAATCATACAAATACAAATACGTAGGTCCATCATTTGGAACAGTTGAATGTCACTCACAATCACACACGTAGAATTAACCATAGAATAATAGGTTTCATCGGTTGAGTATTATTATGCATATATTATTTCTGTGAATAATTAGGAACCATGACAAACGTTTCTTCAACAACCTTTCAATTAGTAAATTTTCTCTTGGCCTCGTTACACAAAAAGTTTTGAAGATTGAAAACAAAATGTTTGGTGTACATTGCAACATTATTAAGACGCTAACACCCTCTGATTTCCCGTAGAGGAATGAAGCGGAATGTTATTTCGAACCTATGCATTTCTATGTAGATAATGCAAATGCAACATACCTTGTTGTTGTAAACAACCATTACCGTAATTAGGAGTAAATAAGCTCTTTCAGTGAAAGTAAATTTTCGTTGGCAAATTTTGTACTTCTGGCTTAAATTCATGAAATGCGACTACATTTTTCAACATAATTTTCTGTGAGCAATCACATATTAATTAATATGGCATTTATGTAGACCTTGAGGAGACAATATTTGTATTATTCATAGAGTAATCTTCTGAGAATTTTAAGTATTTATTTACCGACTTTAAGTTTGTGTTTTATTGTGATAAATCGCATGGCCTTTATAATTTTTGAAACTCAGCATCATTCACTAATAGGGGATTAAAATGAATCAAGTTACAAATTATATTATATATATTTGAAATAGGTTGTTGATACAGAGGTACACGGTTAATTTTTACCCTCGGGCGCATATGCCATGGGAGCAAACAAGGTCTCCACAGCAGTCTATACCCTTCATAAAATCACAACGTTTTCCTCTTTTCTTGCACTATATTAAAAAAAACAGATTAAAAAGTAAATATTTCAATGCTGAAAATGTAGTAATTTAAAATGTTGTTAATTCGAAGGACCAATACAATATAAATATAAAGAAACATTATGTCCACCGTTGAGCAGGAGCACAATATTAAGAAAATTGTGTGATAAGGTCGTAATACATACAAAGTTTTTGTGCTACATAATTGATAGTAATAGAGTAGAAACTGACCCCACTTCTCTTTGCTCTTATTTTAGCCAGACCATCAAAAAATGGTGTAAATTCTTTCACTGAAGCCTTATTTACACTTGCTACTTCCTCAACCAAACCGGAATCTTCGAATTTTAGAAACAGTAATTTAATAACCTGTCAAGTTTTAAGACGAAGATTTATGTTTATTCGCTGTACTCACTTGCAGCTACGGTACAAAACTTTATTATCCCGAGCAAAATCAAAAGCATTAAATTTTGAAAATTGAAATTCATGTTGTGTAGCGAAAGACGTTATTATTTCACAAGCTATTGAAAAGGCTGCAAAATTACTTCTGTGTGATCAAAGATTGCTACAAATTTGCAAGTTTAAAAATGAAAAATTGAACTTGTGCTAACTGGAGGAACGAGAATGGTTATTAATATTCAGGCATAGCTTTTAATAAGGAAATCGAGAATTAAAAGATACGTCACGCTTAAATTAACAAAAGGACAATAATTTACTTTTTACTACAATTTGAATCGCCGCTAAATGGTAATCGGTAATAATAAATGCCTGACAGTATCGTTAAACGAAAATTTATTGATACATGATATCATTTATTTAATGTAAAGTATATTACATTGAATTCATAGGCATTCAACACAAAATATAAGCGCTCCTCGACAGTAATGGCTAATTAACCCAAAAACCACTACGCAATAACATTTTAGGAATAATATTTTAATGTTTAATACAATACCTACTGAATTAATAATTAAATACCTACGTCATTGTATTGTATTCTGTCACTAAGGAATAACATTGAACAATTGATGTGTTTTATATCAATAAATGGAATTTATTTCAGTTATTTTAATAAGTAGTCAATTTAAAAGGAAATGATGCATACATCAATATGTAATATCCCCATATGGACAAGTGGAAAATCAAAAAGAATGGGAACAGTAAAACGAAAAATGAATGAAAATTAGCACAATCTGCGAAAAAAAATTTCCTACTCTTGGGATCTTGGAAAAGCAAGCCCCTAGCCCTGGGTACGCCCTTGCCAATGTATATAATGAAAAAATGTGTAAAAAATGTAATGTTTTTTCTGGTCGGCATGCATGTCATATAAATATGAAGTTATAATAAGTGCAAGTGCAACGTATACTTACACATGCAGGAAATCTACAATCAGCTATGAATAGTAATTTTGGAAGTGTGGGAACAGAAAAAGAATCAAGTGGCGGCAAAGCTCACTTATAAAATATTTTGATTGAAAGTCAAAGTAGGTACACAACAAAAACACAGAACTCCAGTAAACATAACATGAATTTTCAGCGTTGTTTTAAAAATAATTTTAAAATTTGACAATTGGGAAAATTGGGCTTGGGGACAAAAATGTCATCAATAACTGATTATTGCATTCTGTGCTCTGCTGTGGTCACGAAGAAAGATTTATTGTTGAATTCATCGCTGAGACTGAAACCAGAAAATGTCACGAAGAGACATGTGAATTTTCAGCTCAAGTTCAAAGGAAATGTTATTGACTTGGTGATCTTGTGTGACATACTCCGAGTTAGTGTCAATGCAGCTGAAAATTATTTTGGTCAAACAGTTTCACTGTGCTCGGCATGTGAAGCGGATATGAATGAAATTAATCAAATCTTATTAGAAAGAAAACGGTTAAAATATAATTTGCTGAAAATGATGAGAGTCGTTAGGACAAAGTTACAAGAAAGTCTCAGTGATAACCCACAAAGGGATAGACAAACGCAGTTCAATGAGATTCGAAAAGAAATTATTTCTGGTAACAATCTGTCATCTATTTAAAATATCTGGCTGGCAGTATGCCTGTAAAAAGGATATGATTTGTCACAGTTTTATGAGTGATGAGGTTTAACTTTTTTTTTGCAGATTTAAGTAACATCTTGCGCATCCAGGAACCGAAAGACGTTATTTCAGCTGACATTAAAAATGAACCGCGAGACGATGATTCCGAAAACAATAATTGGGA
Source organism: Tomocerus nigrus (assembly GCA_019776505.1). Lineage (NCBI taxonomy): Eukaryota > Metazoa > Arthropoda > Collembola > Entomobryomorpha > Tomoceridae > Tomocerus > Tomocerus nigrus. The sequence goes on from JABASI010006879.1 coordinate 6,962, forward strand.
TGACATTAACGAGCCTGTAAACAACACTGCTACTACTGTCAATGCCGTATCTAAAATAGCTCAGGTAATGATAAATGAAAGCAAGTGCCCAAAATTCTGGAAAGGGTACAGTAAGAGTAGTAGAGAATCACGATTAAATATTAAATCACTATTAAAACATCCCGACGCAAAAATTGTTTAATTATAGAAACCATTAAACTTTTTTGTCTACACAGGTTGAGGTGTCGAGTTATCAAATTTCCCAAGTAGATTACCAAGAAAGTGACTCATTTTTGTTGCCATCAATGAATATTAATCAATCGCCAATACTACCGTCGGTGAGTCCCTTTTTGTCAGCTTGATACCATTTTTTGTGACGAATAAATGCACAAGATTTAAAATTTGGCTAGTATGAGTCACAAAATTTCTGTAATATCTGCATTTATACCAATTTTGACATTTACAATTTAATTTCTTAAAAACGATGGAATTCTTGTAAGATATAATTAATGGCTACTGTAATGTTCTTCTTGTCTTAACCCCTTGTTTACTAGCGATGGCCAAAGTTGGCCGTTTTAGCTTCGACTTTCGTTTGTGAAAAACTGCTGCACTTATACCTATGGGGTTTTTTGAATTTGTAACGATCTTGGTTAATGTTGTTATTTGGTCTATTCTATTTGTACTTACGATTTACTAAAATTAAAATAAGCAAAGAAAACGACACATTTCCATTTTACCTTACACACTATGTGGCCACAATCGGTCAACCTTACCCACGTTGTGACGAATTTTGGCCACAGTGTTTCGGAATATGAATAAATAAGTGCAAAATTGGGCTTAGTATTTGATGCAATATTATGAAACCATAATTGGACAAAAGTTGCCACTTTCGTAAATAACGCAAAAACCTGCTGACACCCTTTGGTTACTTCCGAAGAAATGGGTCATCCCAACAGTCAGTAAACAGAGGGTTAATGTGATTCATTTGCAAAATAATAGCTCATTATATACTATCCGGCCAACCAAGATTGATGATCCTTTTATCTTCCGTAAATGGAATTAATGAAGCTAAAACTCCAAAACACATTTCCTTGTTTTGTAAGGATAAATCCATTAATAATTACCATGTATACCATTTGAACAGCAATCTCTGGAGATTCCAAGGTCTGAAGAAAATCAGGATTTTGATATTGACATAGATACCAAAGACGAAAAAGAATCCAATAGAGGAAACTCTGATCCTGACTTCTCCGATATTTCGTTAGATCAAAATGAGGACTGTGATGACGAAGACTACGAAGTTGAATTAAAACGAAAATCACCGAATAAAAGCTCTCCATTAAAAAGGTAACGTTTTCTATTGAATATTAATTTTATACAAATTGCAAATAGTAAAGACTTTATTAGTATCCAAACTCTTAATTTCATTCCCTGTTTATAGCAAGCGGCGAAAAAAACCTGCTGGACTCGTAAAGGTATAAATGCATTACAAAACCTTTTTATTCTATCAATTTAGTATCTGCAACTATTCAATTTAAAATAGTTAGCCGATTCTTTATTGGATTAATTGCTTGCTTCTAGAAATCTGATGGTGTGATGCCTCTAATTGACGGACAGGATGCAAAAAGTGGGAAACAGCAGGCAACAGGTGCATTTTATTATTTGAAGATATTTATTTATTTAATTATATTTAATTATATTATTTATTTATATACATCACCTACAAAAATTCAAATCATGGAATTTTTTCCGGATTTCTTTAATAATAGATACCACTTTTAAAAAAATAACTTTGAATTTATGATATAAGGCAGGTAGTATTAGTTAGGTATATACAGTTTACAATCATTTAAAATGTTGAAATTTGAAATGAACCAAATTTATTTTTTTGGACTTGCAATCCAAAACATTTTTATAAAAGTATCATGGGCAATGTCATTTGACGTTGTAAAAATATGGCGCATAAAAATGTTTTGGGTTATAATACAATCAAGTTTTCTAGAGATTAATAAAAATTCGGTATTTGTGTAGGAATATTATTTGCAATGACTAACAATAAATAATATAATAATATAGTTAATATCAGGAATGTAATTTCAACAATATATTTTTCCATTCAGGCGCAAAAATTTCTACGGAAGAGCCCAAGAAAAAAAGAAGCAGAAAAGATAATTCGCATGCAAGGGATAAAAGTCAACCAATTACCCTAGCTGGGGCTGAGAAGGAGAGTGAGAGTGTGCCAGACCTTTTTGTGTGTCCATATTGCAAGAAATTTTTTAAAGATGACAAAACGTTACGCCAGCACTTAAAAGTTTTCCACGGGGGTGTAAATAAAAATGAAAAGCATACGGTCACTTGTGAGATATGCGGTAAAGTAATGTGTCATAATAATATATATCGCCATAGAAAAGAAGTGCACGGAGAGAAAAAAGAAATCAACCTGAAATGTCCTCAATGTGACAACGTGTACAAAACAGAGCGTGGCTTAAAGGATCATTTGCAAACCCATTCGGAAGACTTTAGTCCTCACATCTGTGCTGAATGTGGCAAGTGCTTCCAAACTACAGCTACATTGTCCTCACATGAATGGCAACATAAAAAGGGGAAGCAAATCGAGTGTAGCGTTTGTCATAAAATGTGGTATAATAAAACGGAACTAAGAATACACATGCTCAGCCATTCAACAGAACGGAAATATGTTTGTGAGCGTTGTGGGAAATCTTACAAAGCTTCCAGTCAGCTACGAGCTCACGAAAGATACCATAGGATTATCGACGAGAAAGGCGAACTCATTCTCGAATGCAATCAATGCGACAAAGTGTGCAAAAGTAAAAGCGCTTTATATGATCATAAACAAGCCTTCCACGCCCTTAACAAAAAGATACACCAGTGCAACATTTGTGGGAAAATAATGAGTAGAGCTGATCATTTGAAAACACATCAAAAAATTCATCAAAGAGATTAATGTTTCTCGTCTTCACGTTTTATTTCCAAGATTGTTTTTCTATTCCACATGCTGAAATAATTAGTACCTACTTATATTTAATTGTATTATTATTCATTCATTATTAAATACAAGTAAAATTAAAATATAATTATTATGTGCATTTAACCCTATTAAAATAATTTGTATTTTGTATTATCAGAGTTTGATGCATTTAATAGTTACAATACTTACAATACGAATATGCGAATTACATCAAATATCATCAGTACTAAGTTAGTACTACTAACCCACATATAGTATTTATTCGACTCCCGGCACGGAAACCTGTAGATTCCGAATATGCCACTCAGAGTTGTCACATTTATACTGGGGACTCTATGTCATCGAAGACAGATCGGACCAGCCAGTCTTAAATCATTTTTCTTAAATTTCTAATAATGCTATATATTAGGCGTTTAGTTAAAAATAAAAATTCCTTTACAGCAAATAATCGTTAATCA
>JABASI010006880.1:0-10386 GCA_019776505.1 Tomocerus nigrus
AACTAATTACTATACCCTCTCAAAAGAACTCTACTTTTATAATTATTCCATGAACAGCAACAAACGTTGTTTGCTTTAACTTTGATTTCATATTAACGTTTTTAAAAAAGTCTGCAAAATGATCTGCACTTACTGTAGGAGAATAATAAAACTATAATAATTCCAGTTAATTTTATATGGTTAATATATAAATCAATAGGTAAATGCTTCAATATTATAATTTTCTATTATCTTTTCAGTTGAATTTTTATTTTAATCAATTTCCAATTAAATAATAATGACTTGTATTGAAATGAATGACTTGAATTCACACAGAATAAGAAAAGCTTTAGAGAACCGTTCTAACATGGAAGACGACCGAGTTGCAATTTTAGAAGCACAGTTAGCCCAAGCTAAATTAATTGCTGAGGAGGCGGACAAAAAATACGAAGAGGTAAAAATCACGAATAAAACCAACAAAACACCTTCAGTTAAACTCCAATATACTAAAGTCTCGCTCAAAATCCACTCTTAACTTTTGTGCTCTGTTAAATCTCTGACGGGAATGGAAGAGCAAAGCGAGTAGTATCAGCATAAATTATTATATACCTAAGCAGGGATATAAAAACGTAGTAAAACATTTTTAGTTGCTAAAGAGTTAAAATCTACGTGGAGATTTTACTGAAGTTCAGCTCGCGGAAGAACACTTCCTATTTTCCTATCCCATTCTCCTTATCTCCGTACTATTTCTCTTTTATTATCACGTGCAGTATTTTTCACTCTCTCATGGTTTTTACGATGATAATCTTATAAAATCAAATGAGCAGTGAGTATGTATTTATGACGTAGACTACAATGTGAGTCTATGCACATGAATTGCAACAATGTGAACATTTTATGATTCAATCTGGTGGTAGTTGTACTGGTCGTGGTCGCCTGTAGTTAAGATAGGCAGATTCCTCAATTTTTCTAGGTGTTTCAAGAAATTCTTAAGATTGTTAATCTTAGTTCAACAGCTTAACGTTCGCTGTGAGCCAGTTGGTTGAGAAGTTTATTGCAAGTGAGAATAGTGGTTTATGTTTTTCACCTGCAGAGTATAGTGCACTGTGCACGTACTTCAAGTCTTCCCATTAACATTGATTTTCTGAACCTACCAGTAAGATGACGATAGGCCTTTCTTTCCATACAGAGAAAATTCTCACGTGTACCCCTATGACGACCCTATGTCCTTGCCGTAGGCGTTCCTCAGGTTCATCATCCTCCTGTGTGTATGTGTCGTTCATTTTTTATATCGTACGAAGAATAGGGAATTTATTTCTTAGTATGTACATGCCATTAGTCTTTTGACATGTCGTGTCATGGTCACATATCATTATCGCGTGTACTAGTCAGAATCAATAAAATATCTTGGATGTCAAGTCACGTCAAATCCGATAGGGAGATTATTCCTTCACAGGGTGGTTAATGTTTTGTTGAATCCAACTTGATGATCTCGTCCAGCATACCTAAGAAGATATTGCACATGCTACTACTATTACTGTGAAACGTATAGTTACTTAAACAGAAGTTGTTTCAACGTTTTTTACATGTATCTTTTTAATTTATATTCAGTCATTGGCAGGAATTGCACTGAAAATTCCAGTTTGAATAGAGGAAATGAGACATGTTTATTTTTTATGCATCTAAAACAAATATTAGTTGATATGAATAATATTTACCTACGTTTTAGCTCTGTATTGTGGCTCAAGTTTTGATTTATTTTTTCTTCGCAAAGTGATGTGTAAAAGCAGCTGCATATTGTTGAACTTTTATTATTTAAATGTCTCGTGATAGTGTTGTGTCTGCTATTTCTAAATGATTCTGTTTATTTGACTTCTGATCTGAATCCACACTTCAGCTTTTTCCTTTAGCTTGGGCTTTCGGGTTCTTTGTCAGACCAAGTGAGACAAAGTGATAGGAAAAAAGTAATTGTTAAATGAGAGACGTAAGCAAATACGACGTTGGCCATTTGTCACTCTGTGATCTATTATGATTGTCACAGTATGCGAAAAGTATTGGAGAACCGATCCATCACCGATGAGGAGCGTATGGATTCACTTGAGAGCCAGTTGAAGGAAGCCAGATTCTTGGCAGAGGAGGCTGACCGCAAATACGATGAGGTCTTCTTTTTATTTCCACATCACAAGATTTAAGTTGATCAGTCGTGGAGTGGAATGTTTTTGTGTGTGTTTTACTTATTAACATTTTACTAAAACTAAGTAATCATTTAATATTTTACGTTTTAATTGCTAATCAATCACTGAGATTAAAAATCTGTTACATATCAAATGCCTTGACATTAAAACATATCAATACCTAATTCTATATACTATACTAGTTGTTGTTTAATGTAACTGTAAACATATCATATGTATATTGTAAATATTAAAATTGTATATTGTATATTATACTGTATGTATTCCTAAACATACTTTTATTTTATGTGTGACATATGTTTGCTCTTGCCCAAAATTGTTTGCATTGATTCTAAGTGTGGAGTGACATGGCTGCTCATTCATTCTTCCTATACCGTTTAATTACTCTTATCAACCTCTATAGAATAGTTAGACTTTTTGGAATGTTCAACAAATCTAGTTGGAATGCAATAGAGAAAGTTTTTCATACTACTTTAGAGCGTTTTTCCCACAAAATTAATTTTCTCTCTGGACTGCCACTCAGCTTGATCTCTCGATTTTTCAGGGCTGAACCACTTTAATTTCAGCTTCTTCTTTTTATCATCTACACTTGTTAGTGAATCTTATCTTCTCAAAGGTATTGATTACATAAATTCGTAGATTTACAAGCAAATGATTTGACTCAATGCCCGTCATGTACTAGAAGTTATTTCGTCATGACTTTTGAAAATCGTATCTTATTATAAACAGTTTTCTTGAACAATTTTTTGTATTTTCCTTGTTAAACAGCAAGGCTTAAGAATTTGAATACTTATCGAATCAGGATATAATTTCATTGTTTAAAACAAATTTTTAATTTTCTTGAATTTTAAAGGATATTTAAACATTCTAACTATTTACTTGTATGTATATCTGGTGGTCATTTTCAGATGTAATGATACAGATGACAGTAATAGTAGCTAAGTGATCGTTAGATTTGGATACTGTAGGTTTCATAGTAGAAGAACTAGATTTTCAGACTTTCACTGCTTTCACTAATTTGATTTTGAAGGTGTGTAGTTAAACGAAAGCGTTTTTCAGTTTGGCGTAAATGAATTCTGACCTCCCGTATAATTAACCCTTGGACCCTGGCTATATATTACTATTATCTTCATCATATCAAGATGATTTCAAGGAGAAAGGTATGCTGCACGTTGTTGGCTCAACTTTTTAATAAGCTTCTTGTGTTTAGAGAGTAGATTGACTTCCTAACCAATCCCTAAACATTGTTTTACATTAAATGGAGTGGAAAGTGTGTTGTACGTTATTCATAATACATTGACTTGAACATTAATATCTAATAATGTGATCAAAAATAATATTTAAAATATGATGAATGAGAAAAAAGTAAAGTATTAAGCTGACTTAAGTCTATGTGGATGAATCAAGGTGGCCCGTAAATTAGCCATGGTTGAAGCCGATTTGGAACGTGCTGAGGAACGTGCCGAAACCGGTGAATCGTGAGTAAACGAATATTCCAGTTCATCATCAACTACTATTCCATTGTGTTCCGTGATTTGCATTATTATTTTGAGTTTTTACTGCACCACCAAGGCATTTTGCCCTACCTATTATTTTGTTTTTGCAAGTTTTACTTTTGGCTGTGGCTTAAGCACCACATTTAACAATATTTTGTAGTGCAAACTGAAAAATATGAAAATTACTGATGCTGATTGATGATGTGCTGATATAGTATTACATAATGACTGTAGTAACTTTGTTACTGAATTGTCTAGAATTGAAAAAAAATCCTATTGTATGTGTTTCTTGTTAAGTTTCAATGTTGATATAATATGGACAGTTGTATTAACATACCTAAATGTTGTCGCTGCGGATGTAACAAAGTTCGCATGCTCTGAAAAATCTTTTTTGGACTTACCAATGTGATGAGGATGGTTATGAAAGGTGGTAGTAGTTCATCAAATGAAATCGAGAACAATATTTTTATTTCCTAAATCTAATTGGTATTTTTTCCATTTACACACTTTGAAGCGTACATTCCTTTATAAGTTACCTAATTCCAACAATCTCCACTAAAGGACAATTAAAGACTACATATAGCCGATTATATGTATCAGTACCACCATTGAAAATTAAGATTGATGTTACTTATATGAAAAAACTACTTCCACTGACTATCCCCTGTGTACGCAATTTTGTCTACTCAATGCTCTATTTGTATGATATGTAGTATTTGATTATCGTCACCATGATGAGCCCACCCATTCAATTTGATACACATCAAAAATCCTTGACAAAACATTTCCACCCTCTCCGCCTCTTGAACTTCCGTTCCCGTCAGTCATTAACATTATAATGTCAGAGTGAGCGGATTTAATTTACTGCACGTGTTTGAGTTGGATTTTGTTTTAACTATATATACATTACATACTTTTATAAATTAGAAAAGCATAGTATAGCCAAATGCGAGTTACTGTTATGAGTATACTTGCGTTGGTAATTACTCTGTGTATGATTTTTGAAAGAGAGATGAACCTTAATTCTAATTATTATATAACAACTACCTACCTATTAACGGTAAAGTTGTATTTGAACCTTTTCTAATCTTAGTTTGGTTTTTGTTTTCTTTTAATTTGGATCCGTGTGTCTTTTGGTGTGTCGTGTGTGCTAACTTACTCGGATCAATTCGATTCGCTATACGAAACGGTAAATAGGTTGCACGGAAGTTAGTTATGATGGAACAAGATCTAGAAAGAGCTGAAGAGAGAGCCGAGCAAGGCGAATCGTATGTGACTCTACATTTACTAATCCACATTATCCTTTTAATATAAACAATATCATTAATTCAAGCTTTGAATTAGCATGCACTTATGTTTGGACTCATTTAACCTTCTTCTTCATTTTCAACAGTGTTCAGCACGTTCTGTTTCCCATTTGTTAATTTTTTTACATTGAATGTTTTCCATGAATGATTTCACTATATTATTAAGTCTAACAATCCAGATTACTTATCAAGTCATGCCAATGCACAATTGCTTATTTGCTTTCCATGTTAACTTCTATCATTATATGAATTGTTTGATTACACACCATTTTTTTCATGCTTATTATGTTAAGTACGAAAGGTGAAAAGCCCGTACTATACAATACTAATGGGAAATTATTTCTTGAAATTCACAGGAAAATCGTTGAGCTGGAAGAGGAGTTGAGAGTCGTAGGGAACAATCTTAAGTCACTTGAAGTTTCAGAAGAAAAGGTACGTTGACTAACTGAAAAGAAAACAAAGTCTGGTGAAATTAACTGAATTACTTTATTGTGGGATTCTATGATAAAAAGGGAAGGGATTCATTTTTCAGTAAGAATAGTATAAAGGGCGGATGTTAGAAGTATATAAGATGTGATATCTTTAGCTTCATGGAAAATTATGTTAAAATGATTATTCGTTCTATGAATTTATACCGTTTATTTAAAACAAACAAAAATCCAACCAATAAGTATCAGGTTTGAATTTTAAACCTACAAACTTCCAAAGTATTTCTATTCCTCTTTCCATTCCTTCTTCTTTTGTTAAATTGTATTTTGGTGGTTTCAAATAGATAATAGAGATTTCAGTGAAAAGCTTTGCTATAATAATGGAGGGTTGTTCCACTGCTGTCTAAAAATGATCTCATCGTTTTACTTGAAAATTTCCTGACCATTCTTTAGATGATGTGATATCACTACTAACAATATCATTCATGTAGTTCCCTAAGAGAGAGGCACAATTCGATTTTGAAGTGCCTTCATAGAAATGCTTTACTTTTTTTTAAAGATGATTTCTAGTGTATTCCAGTAATTTGGTATTTACCCATAGAATAGTGTTGGCTTAAAGAATTAACAAGGATTTAAAGATCCCAATGTTAAAGTATAGAGAATAGAAAACCCGTCTAGTATTTTTTATTGATGACCGGTGATAATTTTGTTTGCTAAATAACCATGAACCTCTCCAATCCAATTGCTGTACCTTCACTTAAACTTCTTCCCACTGCTCTCACTTGATGGTGACCATGCAATGTTTGATGAATTTGATGCGAACCCCAGGCTCGTCAACGTGAAGATGAATTTAAAGAGCAGATTAAGGGCATGACTACCAGGCTTAAGCAGGTACTGTCATCAAACCGGAAAACTGTCTGGCTCTTCCATGCAGACATGAAAATATATTTTACGCGAACGCTTTTTTCAGTCAATTACACGGTCACCCACATCAAAATGACACAATATTTTTACATCACTACAATTTTTGTATGAATTTTGTTTTGGAAATGATTCGCATCCATTGGATTCCATTGACTGATCATCACTCGGTGTTTAAACGAATATTTTTGATCTTTTTCGAAGAAGCATGGTGAATCCATTACATTCTCTTACTTCGCACATTTTACGCTTTTGAGTGCTCTACTAACATGAATATAGTGTAGAATTAAATCGAGAAATAATCTATCATTTCAAAATATTATTTCCTTATTCCTCATTCCTCCTCTTCTCCCTGTCTACTTATTACGTCCCACCTATGTCATTTAAATTGTCCTGTTATAAGCAGTGTATATTGTTATGCTGAGATATTGTCAGTCTTATTTATGTACTTATAATTTTCTTGTTGCCTTTGTCAATTCGTAATCGTACATTCGTAACTGTCTGTTTTTAATATAAAGGTCTATTTTCATGTTAAGATATTCTACGCAATTCACGTTGTGAATAAATTATTATGATAATGGGGATGCTAAGCGCAAACTGTTCGGTAGAAAACAAAACAAATTAAATCGAGAAATAATCTATCATTTCAAAATATTATTTCCTTATTCCTCATTCCTCCTCTTCTCCCTGTCTACTTATTATGTCCCACATATGTCATTTAAGTTGTCCTGTCATAAGCAGTGTATATTGTTATGCTGAGATATTGTCAGTCTTATTTATGTATTATAATTTTCTTGTTGCCTTTGTCAATTCGTAATCGTAAATTCGTAAGTGTCTGTTTTTAATATAAACGTCTATTTTCATGTTAAGATATTCTACGCAATTCACGTTGTGAATAAATTATTATGATAATGGGGATGCTAAGCGCAAACTGTTCGGTAGAAAACAAAACAAGTCTAAGGTGGCAAAAAGCTGGGAAAGTACGCAATAGGAGACTTTAGGGCTAATAATGAAGTATTAGAATTTTAAGCAAATGAACTGCGTGACGGTAGGAGTTTCCGCAGAAAAGGGAATTATTATTCATAAAAGTTTGGTTTGATGTTAGTTTAGGAGAAATTAAGTTAGAGATGAATGTTAATATTCTAATGGAGTTTGTGCTTGCTCTTTGACTGAAACAACATCCAGGCCAATCAACGTGAGGAGGAGTATAAAGCGCAGATCAAGATGCTTACTACACGACTGAAGGAGGTAGATTTCGCCATAAAGAACAAAACAAAAGATTATCAAATTCCTCTAACAAAACAATCGCGACTTGAAACGGACAATCACTCGTGCCACACCAAACTAATGATAGGATCTTGCGATTGACACTTGCTGTTTTCTTTTTATTAAATTGACTGTGTCTTCGAGGGCTGACTTGACTGTTAATATCTTCTAACTGGCTAAAGAGATAGCAGCCCACAATGGCATTCCTACATGATGACTTTCCATTCCAATGACATGGCTCTTATTAAATTATCTGATCTTTTTGATAATGTCCTCTTATGTCGTCTTTTAATTTAAGATTATTATTCTTTTTCAATGTTTACACAATTTTAATATGCAAAGCTGCTCCCTTTATTCGACAGAGCAGCTCTGTACTAACCAAGTCCTCTTCAAGTCAATTTAAATAAAATTCATTTAGCATTCTGTCAACGTGACATAATTTGACACACACTTGGACAATTCACATTTATCACCGATTGAAAATTACAATTGCAAATCGTCGCAGTACAAAGTATTGTGTATATTTTATACATGAATGCGCCGTAAGAAAATATGAGTAGAGTGATTTTAGCTTCGTTTTCAAGTGCGCTTTTAGAAACTTAGAAAGTCTTCCTGCTGTAAGATGCTAGCCAGCCAATCCAATTATGATTTTAAGAAGTGGTTAATCCCTTGCTACCTAAATTTGCCGAAGGATAGTTACGTAGTGCTAATAGATTGCTTACAAATAGTCGCTCTGGAGCTATACAGTTTTGTATTTCGTTACTTTCTCTTCCCAATACCCGTGATCAATTATAAAGCCTTCAATTTGGAATTCCTGTCATAAGTCTGAAGGGATCTGCAGACGGGAACGGTTTTACTGTTTGCCAAAACCCATTTTACCTATTGCAATTTCCAGTAGTAGCGTCTATTTACTCTACGATTCCATGTAGAACACGTTCTAAATAAATAATGAACGCTAATGCGCTTTGGAGGCAGCGATCTCCAAATCCCCAAGCCCAACTACGCATCTTCGTCGTCTATTTTTAGTTTCCTCTATCCATGCGATCTAATTTTTCTAGAAAACATATGGAAATTTTCCTCGGAGTGAGTTTAATTATTCATTTTATGTTTGCCCCTTGTGGTGTTTCAGTTTCCATTTTTATGTTTTGTATTGTGGCATACTAGCGATGTAATCATATGTACTTAGCTTATATCTATGTCTGTTATATGTAATTTGGTATCTAGTTCATTTCAGCGATAAATATTCCTATGTAATTCTATACGCAGCAATTATAATTTTATGTGTACCTACCCGTTTTATCATTCCTCTGACTCTGGTCGAGTTTTCCTCAAATTCTACAACTTAATACTATAAATGGTTGGATTGAAATTGTATACTAACATATAGAACAAGATTTTGTTTGTTTTAAAATTGGAAGTGTGATGGTTTGTTTGTATGATATTTTGTTTGCCGATTTTTTCAATTGTGAGGTTTTCATTTTACAGAGAGTAAACCAAAGTGTGTGTTCCCTAACTTATATTTAATTAACGTTGATGAAAAATGACATGTTAACTAACAAAGACTTTGTGTGGATTTTTGTGTGATTCGCATGCTGACTTACCAAAGGCTTCACAAATGGAAGAGTCCTATTCCATCCAAATGCGTTCTCTGAGTGACGCCCTCAAAGAAGTAAGTAAAAATTCAATCTCTATTTTCTACTCATCTCACTAACACTGAAATATTGATTTGCCCCTGATTCCAAAACAATAACATACTTAACATACATAAACATATTAAAGATAACAATCGATGATAACTCTTATGTTATTTGTAAGTAACAAAATATAAATCAAGTCTTTGTCAAGAATGCAGTAAGTATAGCACCAATTACTTAGTGTCATTGATCAGTGTGAACTTTGGCCAGATTATCCGTTCCAAGAAAAATCTTTGTTGTAAAAGTTTCTACATCTCATCATTTAGGTTACATTTATTGAGTTAGGATTTGGTGGTAGGAAAGTGTGGTTTCTGCTTTATACGCAACAGTAACCGACTATAAATTCGTTGAAACAAACTTTGTTGGAAGTTTGAAAGTCATAGGAAGTAGTGTGTGATTTGACAAAAGAATTTAAATGTATCTCCTAATACATCGTGCAGTAAATGGAATGGAAACCATTTCAATTCCAGTACATGTTTTCTTTAGATTTTCTTTCGAATGCAGACAGTCATTGTTGTAGTCTTCTTTACTGGTGTCGTATAATGTAAGAACTGTAGCATTTTTGCAGCTGCGACTGTTTAATAGGCAGTGTAAGTGTAGTTATGTGACAGACTAAGATTCTTTCATAGTTTTCAATTCCATAGTAAACTATTTGTATTAGCTTCCACTTCATTTTAACTTTAACCAAAGGAATTTTCTATTGTGTGAAATTCACTGTCTGTGGAGAAAAATGAAGTTAAATAAAAGAAATTCGGATAGGACTTCTTATTTCAGTAAGAATCGAGATACACGAAACACGGAGAGATAGACGCAATGAGAAGAATTAAGTCTACGCAGACAGTACTGCACTGCAGTAAGCAAAGTGGGTGGCAAAGAAAGCTTTGTGAGCGAAAGCGCGACAAAGCAAATCAAAGAAATAGGCATACGGTGTTCTTAAAGTTCTTGAAATTACAATTCTGTCGTAGTTAATCGAATGGATAGGTATGACATTACGTATTGTATTATATCTAGGAGAAAGACATTTTTAGAAATAATTTCTTTTAATTAGAGCTTCCATTTTGTGAATAGTGAAAGTTCCTGTGAATTTATGCTAAGATGAA
>JABASI010006881.1:0-10386 GCA_019776505.1 Tomocerus nigrus
TTTTCTAATGCAAATATTAAATATACAAACATAGCCACTTGAAATTAGAAAACCAATCCATTTTAAAATCGAATCTTAAGTTTGATTCTATTATCGATTTTCTATGAATTAGACATTAATAAGTAGTTTTAAAAGTAAAATATTTCTTTCGTTTAATCTACTTAAACATCAAAAACTAAATTATAACATTCCATATAGGTACCAGTATGTTAATTTTTGCAGTAAAATTGAGCATTTTAGCCACATTGATTTGGAATTTTTTTTAAAGTTTCTAAAGAAGATTTTCAGACATTTGATGCAACATTAATTATTTTTGTAGTAATGTAAGAAGAGCAGTAAATTTTTGATGTGCATGTAATGTACGGTAGCACAGTTCCTAATACGATGGGAAGACACTTTCAAATTGCTTATATATTTCATTATCGTTGGAAGCGGAACCACGTTTTTTTTATTGCCTCCCTGTGAGTCCCTTAAAACTATAATGGATACTGTTCGGTTATCACTACTACCTATGTACTAGAATTGGTTTATGAGCATAAAGAGAGCTAGCGAGATCTTGAATTTTTTCTGACACTTGAAAGATGACGTCATCAGGGGAAATGTTTTTTTTGTGATTATTTACTGAAATTTATCTGACAATCAAGCTCAGGGGAACGTGCGAACAATGTTCGGCAATCCTTCGTTCTGTCCTGATGCCCGTCGTCTTGTTCGGTAGATTGCACATCGTAAGATCTAACAGTGTCACAGTCACACGACAATAAAAGTCACACTGTTTAAAAATAAGTTACTCCAGCTCTACTTATTCTGTTCTCAACAGCATCTTCAGCATAGGCAAACTCTGCTATTGAGATTTGTATCAATGGTATAAATGGAACAGCGTGTACATTATCCAGACTCATGCCAATAAAATTCACAACACCGTGAATACCAAGTTTCACACTTCAACGTGTGATTCTCTGATTAATTCATGAAAATGTCTGAATGAGTCTAATTAATTATTGCAGACCCTAAACCAGAAGAAGAAGTTTCGATTCGGATACTTATGAGCAATTGAGAGTACATGAGCAAATGCATACCACACACTCATAAGTATAAAATTGTTTAACACATAAACATTCAGCAAATTCTTTCAGATGAAATCACCTTTTTGATTATCTTCATACATTACTTCAAGGCTGTTGAAAAATTTTATAAAATTTTTAGATTTTAGTTGCCTTTTTGGGGAAGATTTCATTAAAGAGGCAATGCATGTGTAAGAATTCGAAGCTTTACTCTCTTTAATTAATTAATAAAAATACGGTTTTATAGTTTTAATAATTTTTGTAATATCCTAGTTGTTTTTTCAGTATTAGTTCATGGGGAAAGAAGGTTTTTTATAAGGTCGTGGAATTGGAAATGACGGAATTAGATTTATTTTCGACGCAACTTTTGGTATATTTAAGCATATCCCACAAGGTCTACGTAATTTATAAAGTGTTAGCAGGAAGAAAACGTCACTGTGAATTAAGATAATTAAGGAAACCAGGAAGTGAAATTAAGTGATGATTATTCCATAGCAATCTAACATTAAGTACCTACCAATTCATTCTTTATTATTGCGTATACATTGCTATAGAATTGGAATCCCTAGCGTACATAGTAAATTCTTTAGGTATTTGCATCTCAATGGAATTGGAACTAGCAAATCTGAGCTCAAATTCTCGGTGGAGACCATTAAGAAGCCTGAGTTCAAGTTTTCATATCGTTGACATATTTAACTCCACAATTTCACTTGCCCAAGGAAGAGTTCAGAATCTTATTCAAAGAGGCAATATAAACGGGCACACAACGATCCACTTGGGATTTCAAAGGATCAAAAATGACAAAATTATAGCATTTTCGAAATAAAGTGCATTAGGGATATTCAATTAGCTAAGTTACTATTCAATTAGCTACTTCCTACTTATAATATGTACTTATACACATAGCATTAAGAGCCTTAGTGATGTCAATGATAGCTGACTGTTTATATAGGTACTGTGCTATTAGTTAATTAAGCAATTGATTTACATCAGACTTGTGGATCTGTATGTTATGGATTCTTGTTAAGTCGAAGGGTTTAAATGACGTTTCTCTAGCTACCAGTGATATATTTCATTGCAAATAAATAATATCTGTAAGTATTCAATGCTAATGAGCAAAATTATGATGGACTAACTTACTTGTCACTTGCTTAATAGATTCTAATTTTTGTTGAGAAGCATGTGAAGAAAGGGAAAATTGCCGAGACATGTTAAATACTGCGTCGAATTTATTCCCGAATTTTTATTTTGCTTTTTTTAGAAGTTCATTAAATAACGGCATGTATAGTATGCAGGTACCTACTCTGGTTTTGGCAAGACAGTAATGAACAATTTTCTGACTGCACTTCTAAGTTTTCTTGACAGTATTAAATGAAATGAGGATTCAAGAGCGTATCTCAAGATATTCAAGAGTGCCGCATCTCTGGTCATTTTGCAAGGAAGAAACTTCTTTGTGTCTATTTATATCGGAGTCTTAACCTTTTTATATAGATAGGTACCATCCACCTGAGATGTAAAATAAAAATGGCTCAGAAGTCTATTTTAGCTCTTTGAGTTTGGCAACATATTATCGAAAAAGTGGGTATTTCCATAAACGTTGTTTTCCTTTCGCATTTTAAATTAACAACAGCCGCAGAAAGAACAGAAATAGCTAAATGTGGCAACAATTGCCGTTGTGTCACAATTTAATGTCATTACAGTGAAAATAAATTCAAATGATTTTTTTAATGCGTTATGACATTTTTATTAACAGCTCATGATGACTCTGTCTGAGTGAGTTAATGTTGGCACGTGCATTAAATAATGGCTTAAAGTGACCATCCTACTAGAGCCATTAAACTAATTGCTCAACAGATTTATTGTTCAGTGACAACAAAGCCCACAGCTAATTATTTCCCTAATGTCTCCGATGTGCGATGGATGACATGTTCTTTTATACACAGTTGAGTTACAAAATGTGCATAGTGCAGTATTGGCTAATAAAAATAAAACATTACACATTGCATGCATAACAAAAAAAGAAATTCCTATTAAATTGTGACGTACCTAATGTACAGTGTACGTAATAATATATGTAGTACCTACTCTAAAATCTGATATGATGACATCTACATGGATGGGCTATCACACAGAATAAAATTTTCTGTGAAAGCGGACCCCCAATTAGCTGAGCAAACCTACTCAATTTTTTCTAGTTCTAAAAAAGATGATCATAATTATCTACACCATGTTTGTGATCCCCGTATTAACTTCGCTGAATGAGATTACCTCTAAAAACTAGATTAGCCAGTGAGACTTGTTACATCCTTACACCAGAGAAGATGTTAGTGTAGTGGCCTGATAATTTAGATTGCCCATATTAAGATAAACGATTAAAAACACATAAAATGGGAATTGGTTTAGTAGTGCAGAAATGAGGACAAATAAGGAGATTGTGAGCTCAACACAAAGTCAACGGACAAGTCTAAAGCAACTTGAACAATACAGTTTTTTCCAAAACGGTTAACAGGGACTGGGAGTAATTGATTTTGTGAGAAGGCAATGGTTTAAAGCAATAACTATGTAAGAAGGAGCAAGCAGGCTTACGTTATGTCCAATTGTCAGAGGATCTTAAGCAGTAAAATTAATTAAACCCAGCAGCACTCTTCGACCATTAAAAACCAGCCATGTTTACTAATTAGGAAGTGCCATAATATAAAGTACCGTTGGCTTTAACTTACTGCCTGCTAATGTCACTTAAATAAACATTGTCGTATAGCATATCTACACGATAATGAATCTCATAAAAAGTATCGCGGAAGCTTTATTTATTTATTATTATTTATTAAATTGCATGCAAGTAGCAATAGCTTTCACCGTAGCTAAACTTTTAACTATAGTTCCTCAATATTGATACGGGAATAAATTACTGTGAGCCGTTGGGTTTCAGGTCCTAGCTCTCGTACGATCAAAACAGAGAAGATCTCCGAACATTACAAATCAACTGAAAATCTATCGACACGACTAATTTATTCCCATTTTTACTAACCCAGATATTAAAAAAGATTTGCATGTTTCTTCCAGCCAATGATGATGATAGAAATGGGAAAATAGTCTAGATTCAATAACCAGAATAAGTATGAGAAATCAGAAATAGAATTTAGAAAAAAGGAGAAAATAAATAACAATTTTGAGAACATTTCATAGTTCATTTCATCATATCAAGAAACAGCCCTTTTTGAACCCATTGAGAGTTGGTTGTATTTATTTCCTGAGTCTCTCCGTCAAAGTTAAGTAACCAAATAATTTCCGAGAGAATCTTCCGTTTTGGGTAGACGGCAATTTGAGGTTGAGTGTGTCTAGTGTTATGTGACGTGTTGCACATTGCATTAGCTCGAGTCTTATATTTTATCACGACTTTAGCTCTCCCTTCGCATCTCCTTACACACTTCACCCTCTCCAGAGCTGCAGTTTTCAACTGAAATATCTCGGATGTTACTCCCATCAAGTCAACACAACAGTCGTTCGTTTATTTTATGTAGCTATGCACTTTTATTCTTTTAATATCTCCGAATGAGCATGTAACTAGAACTAGAATTTTAGTTCGGCACTGCAAGAACAGAGCTACTTCTTTAACAACCGACAAAATGACACATTCCTCTATGAACAGAAAGCAACCAACAGACTCTCCACAGTCAAAGAAATATGCACAGTGAACGTGCGACGAAAAGATGACTAACGCGTTGTAAATAATTCACGTGCATCCCAGCGACAGACAATATGAGCATATCATAAACACAGATCTCGAGATCTCATCTTTTTAAAACCTTTTTGGTAGTTGGTTTGACTTTTGCTATGCCCTGTCATCCGACATCCCCTAATCCCATCCTATGCCTCGAACTTTTGACTATTTTGACAGTAGTCTGCATTCTATTATGCACGGAGAAACTTGAAACGTCTCTTTTCGGAAGGACAAGATATTGAAAACACCTTTCTTTCAATTTCTGCATTCCAGTTTCAAAGTTTTACGCACCCCACGTTATCTTTGCCAGTTTGTAGTTGATTGATAATTAAAATTAACGCCCCTTTGATCTTGAATTTAGGCAACAAAAACCAGTATCACAAACAGATGAAGAGAATCTTAAAATTCCAAATAAGGATTAGAGTATAACAAGTGTGATGCCCCATTACACTCATTAAAATCAATTGATAAATTATGACTATTATGGTAATTTCTAATTAGATTTAAGTATTGCATTGCAAGTCATATACTGATTAACAGATATTATTGTTATTGTTACAGGAATAACAATTAATAGCATATAAAGTGTGGTAAACTGCAGTACCTAACTAGTCCAAGTTTAAACAAAGCTCCTTATACGTAATTGTATGAAATTAAAAATGTGCCTGTACATATAGGTAGGTATTATAGCTAAAGCTAATTACCACATAAAAGAATGACAGAATGAGTATAAAATGATACTACATACTTTAGGTTATTATTACGTTACGCCATAAACATCGTGCATTATATTCTAGGTATTTTCTATTCTAGAATCTACTTAGTTGTTCTTTCATAATATTTTCTGTAAACCTTAGGATCTATCTACTTAAAATTTCCTAATTTACATTTACCTATTTGAATGCTTCTTTTAAATCTGCGGACAGTAGATTATTTAAGAATGAATAGAAATGAAATAAAACGGGGTTAAATAAAACGTAACTGATAACTTAAAAGCAAGAATTGCAATTTACAATGCGCCAAAGGGTTTTACGAGTGTATGTTTTGGGTTTGTTACAATTAGACGTGCATTAGTACAAAGACTACTGTAGGAAGTAGCAATATCCGTTGAAAATGTCCGTAAATAGTGGGAGAGATAAGTTAGCAAGTGAACAAATTGAATGTCGAGCCTAAGAACACATTGCATCTTAATGGACTGAATTGAGTAACGGTCTGGTCTAGCTTTGTAATCTCGCAGTACTTTTTACTAATTTGTTTAGTCTGGCTAACGTCTATTATCCTTGTCTGTCAGTGTTATAAGGAGCGGAGGGGAATCGTGGTCTTATGTACTTACTTTTATAGGAGGACATGGAATTGTTTAAGAGAAATGAACCCTTCCTCTCTCTTTCTTTCACTTCCTTCCGCCGTTCTTTTTATAGTCTCACTTTGTCTGATTCCGATTTACAACTCTTTTCTTCTTCCTTTGCATTTGCACATAAAGGGGTTTTGTTTGTTGCGTAGTAATTGTTAGTGTCTTTCTAATGCGTGTAGCTAATTTGTAATGTGTACATTCTTTTGATTCAAGTACGCATACCGCAGATAATGAAAAGCCATTTACCAAAGCCATTGCACGCATAAATTCGACTTGACTACTACAGTGTGATACAAATATAACAATCCTCCTAATCCCTGTGTTTCATTATAATAATGCCGTATAAACTTAAGTCCAAGTCGTCTAAAGTACCGTCGGAAAAATTACAAATCATACATTGATAACCAAATCAGAAGCTTCCTCTGTGATTCTTTGGTTATCTGATCCGGTCATCTTATCTTGACTGCACGGGTAATTTAATTTGCTTAGCTATTTCAATGGCAGAATGAGATGTAGGCTCCTCAGAGCAGATAAGCATATAATTTATGCAAACCTCTCAAATCCATCTCATCCTTAACGCTAGTATGTACACAGTGTAGATAAGATTAGGTTTGAACTGTGGAACTATTTGTTTACTATTCGTGCGGTTACAGCATGTGCAATTCTGTCATTAAAATGTAAACTTGCCACATTATCAATTTAAATTAATAACACTGACATTGAGTCATTTAAAGCATGGAGACCTTCATTGGCATTTACGACACGACTGTTTTCTTATGACTTTTCTACCATTCGTCAAGTTTTAAAATGGATTTCTTGATTTCCCATTTATAAGTTTACGATTTAATTTACTTCCGTCGAAAGAGCATGAGAATAGGAAGAGGCAGAACGGAAAATTAATTTGCATAGCAGTAATATTTTAATGAGTTCAACTTACATCCTGGAGATGGTAACTGTTTGCGGGTGCAGCGGTACGGTTGATAAGTACCCGGTTCAAATTTTCCATACATTGTGCGATCCATTTCTACGATTTTTCGTTAGTGCACACACAGAAAAAAAAACTTTTTAAACTCAACCTGTCAACTTGTACAGAAATGTATAGGCATAGACCACACGTTTACAAAGTAACAAAACTGAAAAATAACAACAATTTAACTGAAACAATTTTGAGGAGTCTCACACCGTACACGATGGAATAGACTCTGTGGAGATGCACGTTCACCTATGAAAATTAATAACTCAAGGACGTGTCCATACATATAATACGTAACTAGACTACTTTATTGAATAAGAGGAGTGTCAGGGAAGTTTTAATATTATAATTGAATATTATCATTTGTGAAGCAGGAGTAGAACAGAGAACAACAGAACAGACAACTCAACGCATCAATCTGGACCAAGTTCACGGTCAACTTGAAAAATGCAGAGGACTGATTATGATGTGAAGATGAAAGTGTGGATTCACGTGGGATTTCTATAATCCGTGATGCGCAATAGTACACCTTATTTCCTCAGCACTACAAATACACAATTTATGCATAATTAAATGTTGAAGAGGATGAAAAATGATGGGCACTGTTGAGTAGCTGGAAAAAAGAGCATCTTTGTCTGCTCTGTAAGGCAAGAGGAGAAGAATGTAGGTGATCCAGATTTTCACTTGGAAATTATAATACAATGGCTAAGTAAAAAATGGTTTGTAATTGATGAAACTATAAAATCAAGTGTTCTTACGAAACTGAAGTCAATAATTTTATTTTATTGTGTGTGCTGTGTTCGTATTGACTAGGTGGGTGAGTCTCACCTTCTTCCTCGATACTAATGTCGTCGAGACCGAGAGAGAGAGAGAGAGAGGTTTGTAAATAAGATGTGTCTCTCTGCGTGTGCCCTATGGATGTAGTGGTGGCAGAAGAAGAGCGGAAAACAAAAGAAAAATATTCTCTCTCTGCTCCCTTCCTTCTCCTTCTGTCGCCCAGAGTCCCAGAGTATTTTTATAGGAAGAAGACGGGGAAAAAGGGAGACAACGTGTTTGAAAATGAGTAACTTGAGATGGAAGTGCACAAGAGACGAAACACATGAACTGGAGTAGAGATTTCAGATTTACTTTTCAAATGCAAACTGGCTATTCTTGTATCAGTCACTCTGTGTACTTTATTACAGTCTTGTAGTATTTATAAGGCGGTTAAAAGATTCTGCCGAGCACACGTACACTCAAGTCAACATAACATAACAGTGACTTGGAAAAGAAGCTGAATGAAAGAGTTGTAAAATGAAACACTTCCTCCGACTCCAACTAAAAGCAAACAAAGCTCGCACGCTCTTGATAAATCGGATAAGGAGAAGGCACTTGACTTAGAACTTGGAGCACCCGGCTTTCTAAATAGACTTAAGCCCTCTCGGGTATACGTAAGATGCACACGGGTAGCCTTTAAATGTTTCCAGGATTTTTCTACAATTCCTACAAGTTATGACTTGAGTTTAGCGGTGGTGGCAACAGTTTTCAAAGACAGATCAGATGAATTTATATTCCATTTATACGATTACATCAAGTTGTCTCTAACGGAACGTGAAGGAGTCGACAGAAAGAGGAGAGAAGTGAAGAATTCTCTTGTGTCCTCTCACGCTCTCTGACATGACACAATTACAAATTACAGTTATAAATAATAAGAAGAGGATCCTGTGATTGTGTCTAATGCAGAATAAATGAATTGCTCTTCAGCTTTTAAGAATGTGCCTTTGTTCAACTGCATTGACTGTGTGTGTGTTGTGTGACTGTAATTTGATGTGATCTTCTTCTATCTGTCTGTCTCTGTGGCTTGCTGGCGTGGCCGGATGGATAAAATAAACTGCTACAAGGGATGTTTAAGAAACATGTTCGCCTGAGTAGGCAACTCTCTCCGTCTCTTCATAACCTACACGCTCATACACCACAAATCTCGAGCACAGCACTTAAAACACTCTACACTTGTATACATTTCTCTATATAATTACACTCCGACTGCATTTATTAAAGGTGTATCTTCTTCCCGTCTTATATGAACAGAACAACTAACCAAATCATCGATAGCATCATACAGGAATGTATCTACATTTATTATACTACTCGCATCTTCATGCACATTGTAGTCAAAGGGTATCTAATTCCATTTGTATACAGGGCTCGCTTCGTCCAGCCTTCCACCAAAATATACCTTCACAATTACAATGTGTACCTAAGTGACTGCATACTAGAACTACTTCTTATTACACGGACATTAGACAGTATTATCGTTTCAGTAGAATCATTGTACACCAACGCAAACCCACAAAAGATTCCCTTAAAAGGCATTACATTACCATCAACATCTTTCATTACATACAGACTTACCTATCAATATGCGAATAACGTTTAGACTAACTATTTTGAAATCATACTAAAGCCTATTGATAAATATTTCTTTCTTTCAGTATCAGTGGGTGAAATTTCTTTACTTTTCTTTCTTTGCAGAATTCTTTGTAACGGTCTGTCTTTATTCTGTAAAATAATGTCAAGGAGTGTATATAAATATAGTAATATGATTGCGAAAATTTATGATTTACTGAGAAATCATAAATATACCCAAAAACCGTCGTATTTACGATGAACCGAAGGGTCAGCTTATATTTTAGGGTACCTAGGTACTTAAGTACTTTTGAAATGAATGTGATATGAGTTAAACATTGTTAAGTGTGTACTGCATTACCGTAAATTCATTAGGGTGTACCAATCGGTAGGGATCTAATGTTAGACAGTACGTATTGCGTGTATAAGCGGCTATTGGGTATTGTGGCGACTGACAAAAGCAATCCAAGGTTCCAACCAAGGATCCACGCGCTATCCTTTCATGATTTTTAGCGTGTGCTTCATCAACACCTCACTACCTACAAAACAAAACCAATCGGTTCCTCGGTTGTTTGTGCAAAAGAAAGGAGAGCGAGTTCTCAAATCTAAGTTTCGGAGTAGACTACTGCTTATGCCAATGAATTAGGTTGCAGGATAGTTCTCGTATCTCCCACGCTACCCATAATTCGCTGTCGTCGATGGTATCTGCCTGTCAAAGAAGAGTTGGCTCTTCAATTCTTCCAGTTATATATATAATATTAATCTTTATTCCATGCCCTAACCTAACCTTAATTAACCTAACAGTCTCAATAAGATTAGGTTAAATGAGGATGAGGGATAACCTGAGACACACTTGGGACGACTTGGGGCGCACTGAGACATCGGAATAAACTTA
>JABASI010006882.1:0-10385 GCA_019776505.1 Tomocerus nigrus
TATAGTATGTAATGAATGGATGACATTCTTAATTTTGATATTTCGATTTTTATTGACTAAAATTTCTTGCAACGTAGTGCATTGTGTTTCTGAATAAGAGCCAAGGCGCAGCCGAGAACTTAATTCGCCTATAAAATTAATTCACTGCTCAACAGAAGTATTTAACATTTTTGTATAGTATTTAAATACTTTTCTTTAAATATAACTACAATTTACGGCGTTCGATTTTTTGAAGGTTCACTTCACTGAAATACTTTTAATTTGATTAGACAACTATCTGGGAAGTTATTTCCGGAGTTGATAATTTTGTCTGGTAAAATTATATCAGTCTTCATCTTTTGTCTCTAATTTATCTTGTAATATTTTCAGTTGCAACTCATTACCATTACGGACTGCAGCAGTTTTAGTTTTGTTTAATTCTGTGTTCAGTCTTTGATCACGCAGGTTTAATCGCTCAAGGGCAAAGGTGGTACCTGACCTGTAAAAAATAATATATAACAATATTTACAATTCATCTCACAATTTTTGGTCCTAAAATTCCTGAGATTTTTGCTTACTTTATTGCAACATAATGAATTAAAGTTCCAATCGCCATTAGTATCACTGTACCACCGGCAATCCATAGATTAGAGACACGATTTATCCCTGGAATACCGTAATAAGGACGATTCGGTCCGTCGTTCTTTCTGTCTCTCATATACCATATTGATTCATCTCTCCATCTAAGTTTTTACGGGCATCATCGATATCGTTATTATGCTTATCAATAAATTATAATCGATTTTATGTGTATAGGTAATTGGGAATTAAAAAAATTAACTCACACCGGAGGGGCTTGATATGCCGTTTTAAAACTGGGATCACCGTAGTATTGATGACGTAAAGACAGATCATAAAGTTTTCTTGTATCAGGTTTACGAAGAATAGAGTATGCTTCGTTGATTTTGACAAAATTCTTGCTATGATTAGGATCGTTTGGTCTTTTATCCGGATGAAAACGTTTAGAAAGTGTAACATAGGCGGTTTTAATCTCTTTGGAACTGCAGTTTTCTTGTAGCCCAAGTACATCATAGTGAGAGATTTTTCTATAAAAAAGAGCATTTTTTAATATATTGTCACCAAGTGCAGATCGCATTTTTCAGGCGTCAAATTGTCAAAGTCTGTAAATCTCTAAGGTTAGAGATTCATGTGTAGAATAATTTAAGTCTCCTGCTATCATTTCGGAATTCGGATTACAAAAATGAGTAATTTTGATTTCTGGAATCCGGGAAAGAGTACGTTGTCATTAAGCTAGGTAGTTAGTGCGTTACAAGAAGGCAATCATTTATAACTGCTTGTTTTACAATTAGTTATAAATAAATAAATAAATATATAACAAAATGATGCATGAGCAATGTCCGGGAATAATCGATGGAGTCAATTACGATTTGCATTCCATAATAAAATTATTGACTACAAATGGGTTAAAAAGTAAGTTGGATTTAAATCGTTTGGCGAACAATCAATGGAAACATTTTAAATCAATGGAATAAGCGGAAAAATAGAATATTTTAATGCATTTTATTTATTTTTACCTAGACATGTTTATGTGATACCGAAGTGCAAGGAGACCTCCATCTATGTCCTCTCATATTATTATGTCATCTTGTTGACGCTTCCGCTGTCTGCAATACTTGTCCGCACTGACTGTAGTATGGAAGTGGATTTAGCAACAAAGATGAATCAGCAATGAAATGCTGAATGGATAATTATGATGCCAATGCCACTACTGCCACTGAACTTACAGACCTTACATCAAGTAAGTTTTTAAAATTAAATCGAATTAAGGCTGTGATTCACGTAGCATTTCTGAAATCGTTATTGTACTTAAGCCTTCGATACTGATAATTTATGTGAAGCTGAGTTGCTTATCTCGTCATCATGCTTTAGAAATGGTTTTTTTGGGTTTTTTATTACACCAAGTTAGTATTATTATTATTATGTATAAAACTACGACACGGGTACTTTCGGATTTCAGAGACTGTAGTTAATTTAACAGTACAAATACAATGTTGCTATAGTTGAAAATAATTTTACTGAACTCTGCAATGAAATTGTCACCCACCCCTGTGTTGATTACATTTTATACAGTTTCCACAAAGGTAAATTGCCCAAAGACATCAAGGAAAGTAGAAGTATATTGGAGGACAAAGACATTAGATTAGACAAAGACATTAGATTTTGGGAAAAATGTGTGGAATACAACCATGGAATACTTATGTGGAGTGGAAGTAGAGTATAAGCCCGCTTTTATCTTGAAGCAGATATTTGAGATGGCCACATGGCACATGGCTAAATTTTGTATTTTTCTGAGTGCTTGGTCACGTAATTGATAAAATAATTTTACAAGTTGTAATTTTGGTTTGCCGAAAATTATGGAACTTCCAAGGTGGGTTTCATTCTGGGTTATTTTTTTGGTCCCATACAAAACCCAATTAACATTACACGATCTTAGATAATAATCAAAATCATCAAAATTACAGTAGTGTGATTTGTGTGCAGCCGGCCAAAATACACACACTGCAATCAATGTAAAAGCTCCAGCTTTCTTCACAAAAATCTTGGTCATTTAGTTCTGCTATTCTTGCCAAAATCAAAATGGTTTTTCTAATTCTTCTTGATTGATTACCTAGGTAGGTATATAACATAACAGGTCGTAGGTCGAAGGTATATAAAAATGTCCCTATAAATTAACGTTTTTTCTCACTTTCCCCGTAATGGTAGTTTTTCCCAGTTCTAGTTACGATTATTTTTTATTACATTATTTGTACATTATTTGTTTTGATATAATTTCCGCATTTCTTCTGCGGTAAATTTCTTCAACTCCCCGTGCTAATAAATAAAGGAAAATGTAGATCTACTGGTATTAATATTTTTATTTCTACCAAACCTTGCGAACTGTGTTTCACATTTTTCCCATACAGAGAAATTAATTTTCCAATGGGAAATATAAATTTTTCCAATGTGGAAATATAAATTTTTCCAATGTGGAAATATAAATTTTTCCAATGGGAAAAAGTAATTTTTCCAATGGGAAAAAGTAATTTTTCCAATGGGAAAAAGTAATTTTTCCAATGCGAAAGTATTTAAATTTCCAAAAAATGAGAAATTAATTTTTCAATTGCGGAAAATGCATTTCCGCGAAAGAAGTTATATAATTTTCCGATGAGGAGAAATTATTTAATTAAGGAAATAAATTTGAGGAAATATTCTGACGTTGGAAAATTAATTTTTCCGACGTGAGAAAATTTTTCCGACGTGAGGAAATTAATTTTTCCGACGTGAGAAAATTTTTCCGACGTGAGGAAATTAATTTTGACGTGTATAAATTATTGACGGGGAGAATTTCTTTCGATGCGATGGAAAATTAACTTTTCGGACTTGCAGAAATTAATTTTTCCTATGTGGAACAGGAAAAGAGAAATTTTTCTCTTTTACTGTTAATTTTAATGGAATTTATTATTTAAATCCCCTATCCTAGAACAGGAAAAATATTTATTCCATTTTTCAATATTAATATTCCAATTCGAAGGCAAAGAGATTCAAATTAGATTCTTTAGATAAAGTAGATTTTACCAATATATATTTCAATCAATATTCGTATTCATAATAGCTTCATAATAATCGCATTTTCACGTCTTAATTCCCCATATCAAATAGTGAAACAGCCAAGACACACAAAACTGACAGGAGATAGCCCGAGAGCTAATTGAATTCGTTATTATTAGAGTTTGTACTGTTGATTATTTATTTAAAACTATATTAATAAGTGTAAATATGGAGGGTGATTATGTGAGAGCCTGCTCGAATCCAATTTTATTAACTGTTTTCCTTGTCAGTATCACTCTACTTGCGTTATAATATAATTGTGATTGATATGAAACTACCATGTATAAATCATACACAATGCATTTATCCCTTTGCTGCTCATTCACTTCTCTAGCAAGCATTGTATTGGATGGAGTACTGAATGAATGATATAGAAACAGCAACACACATGTACTCATGTACATGCATTGTATGATTAGTTTCGTCGGTTGCTGAGTACTTTGAGATATAGAACTTGATGTTATTATGTGAATGTGTTGGTGATGTTTGTCCTTCAGCATTTCATGTTTTTATCACGTTCTTTTCTGATTATGCGTTCAGCAGCAGACAGAAAAGCAAGTATCTCGCAAATTAAGCTTCACTGAAATATATGCGGTAATATTTTACTGTTTATATATCTACGTGTAATATGTATACACAACTATACACTCGTGATCTGGCTTAATGACATGCTTCGTATTCTCTTGTTATGAAGAAAATGATTTAAAGCAACCTAGAACTAGTTACCAACCCATAGTATGTAAGTTGTCCCTGGCCGTAAAGAATAGGGAAGAAGTAATACCTTGTAAAAATAACAGTAACAAAAGTCGAAAGGTACATGGCAATAATATAATATTATGTATTCGGTCTTCCAAAAGGTTTTTACATATTTTTGGCCAGCCTCGTGACGTAGTGCTTCCTTTAGCTAGACTAATCTAGAGTTCATGAGATAAACGTGTTTACAAATTATTTATTTCTTAGTGGGGTCATTAATCTATTCTGTGTATAAAATACTGAATAGCCAGTAATCTTTTCGTATAAACTGTAGTGCATCGGGTCGGATTCGGTAGCGTAGTAAATAGCAAGCAACAAGCAAACTGTGAACGTACATAAATAGTAGAGGCAAACCACGCAAAATAATTTATTGCAGTAAAACTTAAATTATATTAACTTAAACTTACAAAACTGAAAATGTTTATAATATCTAGTTTTTAAAAACTAGATAATAATTGTTACTTTTGTATTGCATTGTGGCATGATGGTCTTGATAATCTCATGGCCCCTAAAGAAAGCTTTGTCAATTTTTAATATATGTGTGTTTGTCTATAATACTATAATGGCAGTATTGGTGATGGGCAGTATAGTATCAGATTTAAAAGTAGGTTTTGTCATTAATTTATGGAACTAGGTATCTATGTACATCTGCTTTTATATTGGGCTTACTTAAGTCGCTATTGCGTAAACACCTGTAGCATATTATAATAATATCATTTCGAAGTGTGGAGAAGTAAGGTATTATTTATTCATTGATTTAATTCTGTACTTTAACAGCCAGTGAGTCAACACTCAGCCATCAGCACAATCGCAATGTAAGCAGTTTTCCAACTCCAACTCATCCTCACAAGTATCAGGGTATCACGCACCGTACATCTTCGAGTCACCCAGTCACCCACAACACCTGCCGTTCGAACCAAGCTGCAAATGTCTCTTGTTGCAATTAACTTTCGTTTCTTAAATATCTTCCAGTGAGAGAGAAAGAGAGCAGATATAAATATATCGGACCATCGAGATCATCCCATCGTGCATAGGTCATTTTTAAGTTTTAAAAACAAATTAATGACTATTTTAAGTATTTGCTTATTGTTGGTATCTCTTCTTTATCTGTTTATGTATATAATTCCGAATAATCTCATGTGATATGTGTACTGATTTATTTACAATTTTTGTTACAGACGAATCCATGAGGAGTATAAGTGTTTATGGAAGGTTATCATATTTGCAAGATTAGATAAGCGAAACTTCAGCTCGGTTCAAGGGGCTGATATTATTAGATACATACATGACTTTTTTATCTATTTAGTTTTACATAAAGTCGTCTTGTTTCTCTCGTTGTACTCCACACGCCACTTTCAATCTCCAATTCTCATTTTAATCTATTTATGATTGTTATACTCAGTGGCCTATAGCATAAATAAACATTGCCCGTACAAGTAAATTAATACCTTATCCGTATTTGAGCTTTAGCTAGTAACTTTTTTGTAGTCTGTAGCTGTACATATCTCCTTCCACTTCTGAGAGACTGTTAAATTTCTAGTATTTTAAAAATACTTTTTTACTACCTTTTGATTTTGGTTGTGAATTATCCAAAGTCATAATGGGTTACGTTGCCCTATTTCGAGCTGCTCGTCACTCCCAGTATTCAATAAATGTCATCGCCGCACATTCTTCGAAGCCTTATGCTGCTTCGAGAAGACACTATGGCTCCAATATCGAGTATAAACCAATAAGAAGTGTTCTTGTCGCTAACAGAGGTGAATATTTCTTTAATTTAGCAATTTGCGACAGAAATCATTTTGTTCGTTCAATTTCACCGGTTTACTAAAACCCACTAAAACCTAAGTACATAATTAACAACCATGTTTTGAAATTTTAGGGGAAATTGCTATTCGTGTATTCCGAGCATGTAGTGAATTAGGAATAAGGTCGGTGGCTATTTACTCCGAACAGGACAAAATGCATATGCACCGGCAAAAAGCAGACGAATCTTATATTATTGGAAAGGGCCTTGCACCAGTCGCAGCATACCTTAATATTCCGGAAATTGTAAAATTAGCCCAGGTTGGTTTAATTTTTTATTTATTTGCATGGTAAAATGTTTATTTGATCTTACTATAAATCTAATGAATAATGTTCGCTTTATTTTTCATGTTTAATTTAATCAGGATTTACATATCGATGCTATTCACCCTGGCTATGGATTTTTGTCCGAAAGATCTGAGTTCGCTCAGGCTTGTATTGACTCTGGTATTAGATTCATTGGACCAACCCCTAAAGTTGTACAGCAAATGGGAGATAAAGTAGCCGCTAGAGAAGCTGCAATTGCTGCAGGTAATGTCCTAATCAATTGAAGTGGTATTATTGGACTTTGATTAGTCTCATGTTAGGTACAAAAATATTGAACTTGTGATAATACTTGGCTGACTATTTTATAAAGGTGTGCCGATTGTGCCTGGTACAAGCCATCCAGTTACTACTTCCGAGGAAGCAGTGTCATTCTGCCAAAAACATGGACTTCCAGTTATGTTCAAGGCTGCGTTCGGTGGTGGGGGTCGTGGAATGCGTGTCGTTCGGGAAATGAAGGTTTGATATTTTGTGATCAGTGCATACGCTTTGTATACCAAGAGAAATAATTTAATGTTATTGCTATAATCGTTTAGGATGTAGAGGAAATGTTCAATTTGGCCAGTTCTGAAGCAAAAGCTGCTTTTGGAAATGGCTCTATGTTCATTGAAAAATTCGTTGAAAGACCTAGACATATTGAAGTTCAGATTTTGGGCGACAAAGCGGGTAATGTTGTCCATTTATACGAAAGAGATTGCTCTGTGCAAAGAAGACATCAAAAAGTAGTGGAAATCGCCCCAGCCCCTAATTTGGACCCAGCAGTAAGTTTAAAAACAACGAAAATCGAAATTAGGGGATAACTACTTAAACATTTCTATGAATTTCTAGGTAAGGGAAAGGATGACGGATGACGCAGTCAGGCTATGTAAGCATGTTGGGTACGAAAACGCTGGAACTGTTGAATTTTTACTTGATACGCAAGGAAATTACTTTTTCATCGAAGTAAATGCAAGATTACAAGTTGAGCATACTGTAACAGAAGAGGTTACTGGGTAAGAATTTAGTGTCTATAATTTAATTACTTATTATTACTGTTCCATTTTTTGATCGTGTTTTTTATTATGATAGAATTGATT
The DNA here is from genome assembly GCA_019776505.1 of Tomocerus nigrus. NCBI lineage: Eukaryota > Metazoa > Arthropoda > Collembola > Entomobryomorpha > Tomoceridae > Tomocerus > Tomocerus nigrus. The sequence goes on from JABASI010006882.1 coordinate 7,605, forward strand.
TGGTTCAATCTCAAATTCGAATCGCAGAAGGAATGACTATTCCAGAATTGGGCCTAGAACAGAAAAACATTCGAGTTGACGGTTCTGCTATTCAATGTCGAGTTACTACAGAAGATCCTGCTAAAAACTTCCAACCTGACACGGGTAGAATTGAAGTCTTCCGCAGTGGAGAAGGAATGGGTATTCGTTTGGATAGTGCAAGTGCATTTGCTGGTGCAATAATTTCCCCTTATTACGATTCCTTATTAGTCAAAGTCATATCACACGCACATGATTTACCGTCTTCAGCTGCTAAAATTAACCGCGCCCTTAGAGAGTTTCGGGTCCGAGGTGTAAAGGTAAATTTCAAGTCAACATAACTGTAGAAAAAAAGATTTTAAAACCATTATAACAATTTGTATAAATCTCATCATTGACATTTTTAATTGCAGACAAATATTCCGTTCCTGCTAAATGTCCTTGAAAATCAAAAGTTTTTAAATGGAACTTTGGACACTTATTTCATTGACGAACATCCAGAACTCTTCCATTTCACTCCAAGTCGAAACCGAGCTCAAAAATTGCTGAATTATCTTGGTACCGTTTTGGTGAATGGACCTACGACACCATTAGCGACTGGACTTATGCCAGCTGAAACAATTCCCGTTGTTCCTGATCTGGAAGGAGGTATTTTGATATAGGCGTAAATTAGATTGGAATTAACTTGTTTTTTAACTTTCCTATCAACCTACCTTTTGGCTTGTGGTGTGGTTTGAAGTTTGTACTGTAGTGTGTATCTTTGTCCTATATGTTTTGTTTTGAACCCCCAAATGATGTTACCTTCTTGTGCTAGTTGGATCTCATGACGATCATTCTGCCAAAGGTATTCGTGACTTTAACTAACTGTAGCATTTTACTTAGCTTTGTGTTTAGTGTTTTGTATTGCTACTAATTCTAATATAACTGTCGTTACTAACAAAATATTTTAAACTTAAATGACTAAACAATGATATAGTTGAACCGCCGCAAGGACTTCGAGCAATATTACAAAGAGAAGGACCCAATGGATTTGCTAAAGCTGTCAGGAACAACAAAGGTTTGCTTTTGATGGACACTACGTTCCGTGATGCCCATCAGTCTCTTCTTGCCACTCGAGTTCGATCATATGACATCCTGAGAATCTCGCCTTTCGTCGCTCACAGATTTAACAACTTGTACAGCTCTGAGAATTGGGGTGGGGCAACATTTGATGTAGCCATGCGATTCTTGCATGAATGTCCCTGGGAACGACTGGAAGAAATGAGGAAACATATGCCGAACATTCCCTTTCAAATGCTTTTGCGAGGAGCCAATGCTGTTGGATACACAAACTACCCGGATAACGCTGTTTACAAGTAATATTACATCTACCAAAATACGTTTTCAAATATATTTACAAGTAGCACGTTAATATTTATGTACTTCTTGAATTAACATATTTTTCATTGATTATTTTTTAGGTTTTGCGACCTAGCTGTGAAAACCGGAATGGATATTTTCCGTGTGTTTGATTCTCTTAATTATCTTCCAAATTTGATATTGGGAATGGACGCTGCTGGTAAAGCAGGTGGTGTTGTTGAGGCTGCCATTTCCTACACTGGAGATGTTTCCGATCCCACTAAAACCAAATACAATCTTAAATATTATCTTGACCTAGCAGACGAGTTAGTTAAAGCTGGAACTCACGTGCTCTGCATTAAAGTACAATTATTTTTTTATTTTTTTGTATTAGCAAAAGCACAAGCAAGAACGTGCATGATTACTATAATAAAGAGTAGCGATTAAGATTTTTTTTTAATTTCTCGTTTTTTAGGATATGGCCGGTCTATTAAAGCCCCAAGCTGCAAAATTACTCATTACTGCACTTCGTGATAAACATCCTTCAGTACCTATTCATGTGCACACTCATGACACATCTGGAGCAGGCGTTGCATCCATGATCGAATGTGCTCGGGCAGGTGCGGATGTTGTTGACGTTGCAGTAGACTCAATGTCAGGCCTTACGTCGCAGCCTTCCATGGGCGCATTGGTTGCATCCCTGCAATCTACTGAACTTGATACTGGATTGAAATTGGAAGACGTTAGCAGTTACTCCGCTTATTGGGAACAAGCTCGAAATCTTTATGCTCCTTTTGAATGTACAACAACGATGAAGTCAGGAAATGCTGATGTATACCTAAACGAAATTCCAGGAGGTCAATACACAAATCTCCAATTTCAAGCATATTCTCTTGGACTCGGTTCTCAATTTTCAAAGGTCAAATCCGCATACATAGAAGCCAATCAGTTACTGGGTGATATCATCAAGGTTTGTTTTTTAATCATCATTTTATTTTATTAGGCTCGATTTCAGACATTTTGTTAACTTTATTTTTTTTAAAACACGCATATTTTTTCACAGGTTACACCTTCCTCGAAAGTTGTTGGAGATTTTGCTCAGTTTATGGCTCAGAATAAACTCACTCCCCAAGATGTGTTAGAAAAGGCAGAGGAACTCAGTTTCCCTAAGTCTGTTGTGGAGTTCATGCAAGGTCAAATTGGTCAACCGTACGGTGGTTTTCCAGAACCGTTGAGATCTAAGGTTTAATAATATTTTATGTTATAGCCCATGTTTTAGAATATGAAAGTATGTTCATTTAATTTGTTTTCATTCGTAGATTTTAAAAGGAAAGGGTATACAGACAATTGACGGCCGCCCTGGAGAATCCATGCCTCCTTTCGATTTTGAAAAAGCAAAGGAAGATTTAAAGGAAAAATTCGGCA
>JABASI010006883.1:0-10385 GCA_019776505.1 Tomocerus nigrus
ATGTGTGAAAGTAGTTAACATATTGAATAGTTATTTTCAATTACGCTCTGAGTTCATCATGATGAAAAACTGAAGACTTCAAAAAACGATTAGATAAGGCTTGATTTTTGTGTGTCATAATATTTTCCACTTGGCAGTAGTGTGAGTGAAAAAGAACATAAGTAGAAGTTGTCATGTGTAGAGGAGAGTATTGTATGAAGTACTAAAGAAAAGAAAAGTGCTCCAAATATTTTGGTAGTAGTTGTCAGGTGAGAGAGGGAAAGGGGCAGAGTGTTTGTGTCATATATCACTCATTCTCTCAGCCTGGTTCGACCTCACAGAAAAAAGGACAAGAGAATGACACGACAACACCATCACAAATGAGCAGTGGACATGGGCCATGATCGCACCGTTTGTCATCCCTTTGTTAAGTATATCTGTGCCATTAACTTGGGGTTTTATTACCGTCATCCTCACATAGCGTCCTATTGTTATTCTGCGTACACAACCAGTTACTATACTTTCTTGTGATTTCTTCTACTACACTACACTACTATGTACGTACATTATGTTTATACCTCATCCATCTAAGTATCAATTCATTTCGTCTTGTCGGGCTATCCCTTCTTGTAAATCTTCCACCTTTTGCTCTTTGATTGCACTGTTTATGCCCCTCATAATGATTATTACTCTGAGCTTATTTCGGATCTCATAAATTCCCTGGAGAGTCATTATTACTTCCTTCCATGTCGTTCCGTATGAGGAGTTTTCCATGAACGTTGCAAGGTAATATTCCACAACTGTGCCATTATAAGTGGAAAGTTCAGTTACAGCGAGCAATATAAAATCTGTGTCTATTATACACTAGTGCATCTGAAATTCTCAAGGAATTTTTACATCTCCTGAGAAGAGCAGTATGCATCGCGTTGCAATTCTCCGTAAAATCTTTTCCACCTCCCACAACTGAGTGCTGATTGAACTCAAGCGTTTTCCCACGCAATAAAATTGCACTATTTATTTTAGTGCATTATTATTGCACATTGGACTATTTTGTAAAAGTAAGATTATGATTTGGTTTGAAAGCAATGTAGAACTAGTTTCGGGTAAGTGCTGTTGCATGTTCCTCATTGTACGTTACTTTGTTTTTGTAACAATACAAAAATACAACAGAATGGATACTAATAAACAATCGTTTTTGTCCACTTCCATAAATGGGAATTTTAAGGCAGAGCATAACAATGGAAGAAGATTTGTTTGGCTTGTCCGATTGTTGATCACACCACACACACTAGGACTTACCACACAGAAGGCTTGGAATCCAAAGAGAATAATTATTGAGGATTATAAGGTGAAGTGCAATGTAAATAGACCGGGTGTGATCTATTGTCGTTTGTATGCATACGGAGTCTCACCTTTGGTAAATCTAGTGTTTGGTGATGATCATTTCACCTTTATTTTAGGTGCCTTGTCAGAAGACACCCAGATTTTAAAATATATGACTCGGACCTAAAAGCAACACGCAATGGAATACAATGCACCACGAGAAAGTAACATCGTTACTCACTTGGAGTGCAAGTCTTATAGCTTTCTTGTCCACGGACATATACATGCAGTAACTTAGTAGGATGTGAATCAGGATCCGTGTGCATTAGTCGACTTCTTTCTGTTTGTTATTGTGTATTTTGTATAGGGAACATATTGCTTAGTGTGTACAAAGGGAGAGGATGAAGGATGAGAATTTTAAGTTGATGTCGTTACTTTATATGTAGTAGTAAATAAATAAGTGCTCCTGAGATGAGAATGGGATGCCAGGAGAGATGTACCTCAGGTGTCCATCTAATGCATTGTAAGTAAAAGGAGGAAAATGTCTACTTTTTGATATGATCTGCCTTATCTGTGAAAACATCCCGGTCCACTGGGAGAAAGACAGATAGTTTGGGGAAGGGGATAGAATGAGAGACAGTTGTCTTGTTTGACTGGACTTTGTTGGATGCAGATGCCCTGCCAAGAAATGCAGTCCACTTAAGACTAAAGACATTAGCATTACATTACATTGTATTAGTCCGGTCGAACAACTGTGTTTCTTTTCTTGCTCGCCCTAAAACTAAACTAAATTGTTTCACCCAATGCAAATACATTCTCTCATCCTTAAATGCGAGCTGCACGAACATGGAGAAAGAGTCAATATATCTTTTTTAAGGAAGAAAAACTGGCCATACTAAAGTAAAGTAGAAAGAGGGACGGCTAAAAGTTGTATCGAGCCATGCCATGTACAAAGAAGAGACTAATGGACTAAAATTTCATTCCACTATTTGTTCTTCTTATAAGCGAACTGACTATTTGTAGATGGACTAGTTTTACTAGCCCCAGTAAAACCAAATCAAAAACATATGATATGTATTTTGTTCGTGCATCTAAATTGAATCTGGCTGGGCCGGGCGTCGAAATTCCTTCTTTTTAGATGGCTTCCCTCACGCGAATCCATCATGAATATGTAGTGTCCCATTTGTTTCACTTTACTCTTTACCTGTCAGTGCTATAATCACATTCTTAGTCAGTCTCAACCAATTTACAAAGTAAACGCACCAATAGACACACAATGGATGGCCAGCTAAACTAACTTTCTGTAAAGTCAAGCAAAAACTAAGACATTAGTCCTGCTTTGCCTACTCTTATTAACCACACTGTAATATTAATCTATTCTCCCCATTATTTACGATCTACATTAGGCACCATGTTATAAGTCACAATTATGGATATAATGGTGGCAGTTCCCTGCATAATACACAACTCATGCTAATCATATTCAGATATGCAATGCTTGCTATGCTCTTTATAGTCATGCTCACACCATTTTATTGTCTGCCTCCAAGTTGTTTGTATAGGGCAACATGAAAGCTACTTTTATGACATTGTTTGCTTTTCGTTGGTGGCCAGTGCCTTTGCTCCATATACTTTGTCTACTCTCCGCTGATTTCTTCCATCATCATCAACTTTGTGTTAGCAGCTAAAAACTTACTAATCACCTCACATCAACCAGCAAAAATTCTCAGCTAATTTACCAACTGCTAATTAAAACTGGTTCGGCAAAAACAATTCAATGAACAATGCTAAGGGCTCATTCTAAAGCAACCGTGCTGTGTAATTTGTAACATACGGTTCATGCTCACCCTACCTTCTACTTCAATAAACCACTAATATTATTATGTCAATGTGAACTTTAGGCTGATATGCCATATTATTCAAATGCATATACTTATATCTACACCATGCATGTATGTGCACAGTGCATGCTCTTGTTCAAATCTTTCCTTCATTATATTTTAATTTTGATAAAACTATCAGCTATTTTAACAGCCATGCATAGTTCAATTCAATGTTAACTTCATTAAATAATAAGCTGAAAGTAAATATGGTATGTATACTAATGAAAGAGACTTTTTGAATATCCAAATTTAAAATAGTAAAAATATGTATATAGGTACCGTAGGATGAATGAAGTCCTGCAAAATAATATTGTTACGAGTAACAAGGTTGTTACCGATATAGAAATAAAAACAGTTGATTTGCATTTATGAAAATATTATGAAATGTTTTCTGAATTTTCATGAAATAATCCTATGCATGTCAGCAATGGTCATGTGTAATATTGCCAGCTAAAAGTTACATTGTATGACATTTCCCAAACGCAGAGACCCAACAACGGTATAATAGTCATAAAAGAAGTGATACACGGAGCCACCGAAGCGACTAACATGATTCTGACTGATTTTGAGTTTGATTTGAAGTTTCCCTGAAAGTTAATCCGAACTGCCGTCATGTTGAGGTTTTCTGGATGAGAGATTTTCAAACGCTTAATCCGGGCCTTCCAATCAACAGATCACTTCGGATCACACACACTGCTTTTTACCTGTAATTTTATTCTTCACTGAACTCACAATAACTTAAGTAACTCACTCAGAGTTAACTTTGTGGTCAAGTCAACTTCTATTTTCCCAAACGTAAGCTTTCTTGTTCCTTTTTTAGTTTACTTACAAGCAACAATCTCAATAAATTCTCACTTGTTCTCCTTAATTCATTTCTACAGTAAAAAAGTAGTTACTACTTAGATATAGTACAATAGATACTTTAAAATCTGAAATTCATTGTCATAATATTATTAAACTATACTTGTAGGTAAGCAATATTATAAGCGTTTCTGCTCAAATATTTATAAAGTTAATCTTATAAGTACAAGTAAAGTCTATTCTCAACAGTATTAAAACTTTCTTAGTTGGATTCAAGAGTATAGTGAAATAAAGGGAGCAGATTACAAGAAAAAGCAACTCTTGACTTTATCATTGGACCATCAAATAACTTTACACTCCTGAATTATTTTGAGACGTCCTTTTTATGTCCATAAATACGTTCAGCATACGATTCACTGCATTACTTTCATCACAAGATTAAATGCGTTTTTTAAGCTGCACCGGAAAGAATTTGTCGTCTTGTTACACGTTGATATGTATGGAGAGAACGACAAATCCAATGATGAAAACCTACCCAAAAATACCAAACGAGACAAAGTAAGTAGAGGTAGACCACCCACAAAATTCAATTAACGGCCTGTGCAGATTCACATAGTTATGTCACAGTAATTCAATGTGAACCAATTTTAACGTAGGCACAATTTCCTGTACTTGTTATTAATGAATGTATTTGGTGAAGAAGAGGTACGTCAATCGTTTACATGGACAATAAGTTAGCTCATTCGCACTAATATCCAGTGCCTCTAGGTATAGTAATATAAAATATGAATCGTTAACTAGATTTTAGTTACTACTAATGACATTAACAAAGTGTTTCAGTGCTAAAAACACTTAAATAGACATCACTATACAGAATGGGTTATCAAACGAAGTAAAGGGACATTTGACATACCTACTATGTTACCTGTGTTGGATAAGTAATTTTGCTGACTAAAACAAAGTAACATCAATGAATTAGGTAATTCTCTAATAACAGTACCTAATTATATCAATGTAGCCAAGTACAAGACGGGGCTCGGGAGTCATTCTAAATTCCAAATGACAAGTGTAGGTCACTTGTCACTTTCAATACTTATTGCACCCACAAAATAAAAATAAAATGTGCTATGTTATGCATAAAAATTATTGCTTATGAACAAAAAAAACAATCTGAGAAAATAAATACCGATACGAAATACGAAGTGCATACATTATAGCAACAATAGGTGTTTACTTATACCTAATCAAGACCTTTTTGGAAGAAAAATTAGCAGGTGAGATATCTCATTGTCTTTAATTAGGTACCTACCTAAGTTTATTTATACGATAACCAATATGCAGTAACAGAATAAAGAATAAACTCTCTAATTGAAAATCAATGTTCTCTGCTCAGTTCAATTACATGTAAGTCAGATATTTCCATGAGGCAGAAAAGAACGTATTAAAATCCCTTATGTTTATTTTACCGATAGCTTCCGTTCCAGAAAAAAAGAAGGATGTAAACGGAAAGAGAATTTAATGTGTGGAGATTCTATTAGCTTTTACTGTTTCTCAACTTGTGTTCAAATTACCTACAAATAAGTAGTTACCTATAATTGGCTACAAATAGCAATGTATGAGTAAGAAATGAAGAAAGGACTTGCCAAGAAGCAGACGGGAATGAGTCGGATGGTAGAATCACTTAATAGGTAATCTGCCTACTAGTTCTTATTGGAGATAAAGCGATCCATATAGAGATAGAATGAGTATATTCAGCTATTATATTCCAATAAGCAGTAAACAGGAAGATGGGTCCATATGGGACTTGTGTGGTGAAATAGGCAGTTAGGGTTAACCGATAATGGCTCCTAATTGTACCCCTGGCTTTTCCTTTCTACTGATAGAGTTTTAGAGCTATTATAAGGCTATAGCCGTAATCTTAAGTATAATAGCGCAGTTAAAGCTACTACTAACCTATCTACCGACTACTATATACTACTACTGATAATCTTTAAACACATTAAGCCAAGTCAGTAGAGCTAAACCGAAGCAAGTATCTAGACATTCATATAGACGCTGACATAGTAGTGATATAATAATGTATGAGAAGAGATGCATCTGCACATGTAATAACACTCATCCTTACATTTATTTCAATTCATTTCTGGTGCGACAGATACGTTGAATGCTCTGTGATGATGATTGTAATGATAATCGAGCCATCCTATTGTACACACATGTATTATGACTTTCCTACTATCTGGGATCTGTAAACCAGCCATCGCATCAACAAACAATCCTTGTCCTTTCCATTTCTATCAACCATTACAAATCCTGCGTCATTCAACCGTGGAGCGAGCTATTATTTCTTTGATGATTGAATCTACTATCTATTTCGATCGCATCCACACTATTCATTTTCCTCCATTCATTTAAAGTTTATTTAGGTACTTAAATTATTGCTATCTACTCACTGCATCTATCCATACCTTCTACTGTCTGCATATTGAAATATACTGATCTATATAACTTTATTCCGGCTATGAACCATAAAAGCATGCCATTAATACACGTACAGCCTGCCTTTTAAACCCCTACACATACGGTATGCATTAAAACATACGTACAGTAAGAGTAAGTGACTTATAAGGCAGATTAACATTGAAACGAATCAGAAATGAAGCCCTCTTCTTTTCAAACTGTAAACTTAGGTTATGCCTGCTACAGATAAATGTTACAATGTATTACCAGTATGATTTACTTCGCTACAATATAAAGTTATATACTCGTCTACATAAAGCTCCACATTTCAGAACAGCTTATTTCAACGTGCATTATGTCATCTAGTCATTCGGATTTATGTATTTATAAATTTTATGTATCGCTTCATGCCTTGTTATCATCTAATTCCAAGCATCCTGTCCTGTTCTCTGCATTAACTAAATGACTTACTGTGTTACGACTCTACTACGTAAAACATCATACTTATATCACGCACGCCACAATTCACATCGCCATTTGTTAATGTATCATCCATCCCTCCCGACGAAGGACACTACTATGGCCTAAACTTAAACTATATTCGCTACAACACAATACGATAGTTAATAGTATTATTTCTATTATGAACAAATGGTTGACAGCCGAAAGTCATCTTGTCTTGCAAAAACCTTTTCAAGTTCAATCCATTGCTTTCACTATTATGCAATCAGATCCAAATAACAATTAGAACTAGATACACAGATATATCATTTAATGAATACAGATACATACCACATCTACCATGCAGTGACATGCATATTAAGCTTTTAAACGCTCTTTTTATGATCAATTACACTATTTTATAACTCATGCAATTAGTAGTGGGGAGTTTGGCTTTTGCTTATGAGTTACACTAAATGTAGTACTAAAATATTTATGATCCTTATATTCACGTTTTAATTATTCATTTTCCTCTGTAGCACCACATCTGCATGCTAAAATATAGCACAGTACATACATAGTCATGTTTTTAAGCATGGTGGACTTAATCGAGATAATAAGAATTACAGTAAAGAAAGCAATTCAAAAATTCTAAAACTTGTTTGTTAACATGATAGCGCACCAACTGTATTAAGTACAAAATGTAATTCTAAAATCTGAAAAAGATGCTACATATTTAGCAAGAAGGCTATCGGAATTCGCGTATAATCGAAACTAAAATTATGTAAAATAATGACCGTAAAGCAGTACCTACTCACTATTTTTCAAACTTTTAGGATTATGAGAAATTAAATACAAGGACAATATTGTAGTGAAGATTGGACAGAAATAGCTGAAAGATAATTCTGAGTGAATATTTAGTGTTGTATCTTGAAAAAAGTTATCAAAAGAGGAATGCAGGAGAAAGGGGCAGAGCGTAGTTGTACGCTAGTATTAAAGAGGAGAGTGATGTCGTATGAGGACTGTGACTTGAGTTGTCTTGGGTTGACTGGAGAATGAAGACGGAGGAGTTATTTGTAATATGAAGCCATGGCTGTCCGAGAAGATCGGAGGAAGACGAAGAAAAAGTGCAGCGAGTGAGCAGAGCAACTACAGTCGAGCCAATGAAAATATCTAATGAGATGAGATGTTTTAGGAGGCAATTAAGAAATGCTGGCTGGATGTGGATAGCACGCAGGGATGGCTTGGCTTGATGGTTGAGAGGAGCCGGAGGCGAGCTGGAAATTGATATACCCAAGTCATCATCATCATTTACAGTCTGAAGGAAGACTTGGGGCACAAAAAATTCTTGCTGGATGAATGTAGCTGTTGCTGAATGATATAGAGCCATACAATTTGGACATAGACGCATGTAGAAAAAGAATAGCATCTCATCATTCTTTCTCTCTCTCTCTCTCTCTCTCATCCTCCTTTAGGATCGGATGGCATGGCATGCCATCATTCTAAACCTAAAGTAAAACATAAGAAACGAGAAATAGAAAAACAAGTAACGTCTACATGTTCATAATCTTTACATGACTACAGACGCTTGTTTCTTAGTGGAAGACGACAAAGAAAAAGAGATGCATTACCATTACTTCTTATTCATCTTCGGGTTTAGTTTAGTCGTGAAGATTCCTCTTGCTTCGCCTGACTTTTACTGCCTCGTCTTCCCATGCAATACCATGCCATTCCAAATGCAATGGGATAACACAATAATACAACGCATCTGCATCATTCCTCCCTCTCTACCCAAATACTTACGAACGATAAGACGTACAGATAGCTCTCTTTGCTCTGGGTGCGCTTTTACTCTTATAATATTATACCAGCTACCAAAACTATTTACTTAGGTAGGCTAGATACAGTGCATATCACGAAAACTACTCTAAGAAAGCTGTTCAATAATTTTTGTCCTCCAAAACACAAATTCAGTTTCATTAGAAATTTTACCAAACGTAAATTAGATATTCTACCTATGAGCTGTAACATAACCGATTTAAAATCTAGGTGATACAGAAAATCAGAAAGCATTGAAATTCAAAGAAATGAAATGAAAACTTAGCTTTGAAGGTAGGCAATCCACTTTTGTGTACATGTAAATAGCAGGGAATAATTTCCAACGCTTGTGTGTTAGAGGGTAGTTCGTAGTACATGATGTAGTAATAGTTGATGTAATCATTCAAGGCAAGTCAAGTCAAGCCGACAGAAAATCAAGAACAAGACCAGTTAAAGTTTGGATGAGTGTAAGTTATTTATCCGCCGTTGATTTGCTGAGTTGCTGGGCTTTGGCAGTGCCGTTGGTTGAGCATAGCAAAAAGCCCCAAACCCATCAACATTAGATTAGGCCTTAGCAAAGCAAATGGGAAGGCATGAAAAAAGGATGGCGGACGGGAGAGTTTTTCTAATTTCTTGCTTCCAGTGAGAGCGCAGCTTGTCTGTTACTTTAAAGCTCAATTTCATTATTTTACGTTTCCTCTCTTTCTTTCACAAGTCTCTTACATGTCCTGTACTCACTCAGTCCATTCAAAACCAATTGCTGTATTATTTCCCTTCACTCTCTCTGTTAAACAAGTCACTACCTTTTTATACACATTATACAAATCCTCATATTAAGCATATAGTACATGTACATGTAAGTTGAAGGAGAAGAGCCTATGTACTCTTTATGTGCTGGTAAACGGTAACCAATTTTACAATTACGTCAAGGTTCTCAAACTTTTCGCTTCGCTTAAATAATAAATCCTTTTTTGCTTCTTCACGTTTAAAATAATGAATTTTAACATTATAACTTTTTTCTTAGGTTAAATTCTTTAATTTACCCATGATAGACGAATGATTGTCATTATCTTGTAATTGTAAGTCCATTCTCTAGAATTACACCAGTATATAAAGCAAGAAAAGAATGTGATTTAATGCAAATAAGAAGCAATTTCTTTGTTTGTATGAAGTTATTCATGCTTTCAGTAAGCATGGGTAATTTTTGTACAGGGATTATATCATATAGGAGCAATGGCTAGAGAACGTAACGTAACTTGTGCTTTGAGCCACGTTGTTATCTGAAAGTGAATGTTGTGTTGTAAGTTAAGCAGTAAAGTCAAAGTCAAGTTAGAGCGAGTAGTTAATTTCTCGTAGTAGAATTCTATTGCATTGTTTTGTTGTAAAGTAATGAAGGAAATGTTTCACTCACACATTATTATGCGTTGTTATTGCCATAAGACAATAAGTAAGATGGTCAGACAGAGCCACAGAGCAATCCATTCTATTTTATTGCTTCAACTTCTTTGTCTCATATTTCTCTGTGTGCCGAGAAGAGATAGCTAATCCAAGTGTTAAGTTATACAGTGTTATTCAGAAACATGGACTCATATGGAAATACACGTATCACAAATTTTGACGAAATCCATGCAAAAGGACACGCTTTAAAGTGTATATCCCATGATAATGTGAAGACATGAC
>JABASI010006884.1:0-10385 GCA_019776505.1 Tomocerus nigrus
GAAGGGGTTAAAAGATTGATGCAAATCATCCTCATAATGGATTACACTAGTGAGCAGTTTATAGTAAACTGTGAAAGTAATCCTGCCATTTACAAACTCTGCAATTTTGTGTGGTTGGACAACTGGAGTGAGAACAGTCGAAGATCTATTCCTTCATTAATGATTAAAAAGTAACAATGTTTAATTTACACAACCATTTTTTGCTCTTTTCTTTCCATTATTGTCCAACTGTCAATTCTCCTATGTTTTTCTTGTAGATTTTATGGCCAGAGTGATGATAATTCAGAAGAAGGACTTGCGACTGCTGGAAATATCGATGAAAAGTTTGTCGTTGATGGTTTTCAATATATTTATTCTACTCTGGAAGAAAAACTCACGTACCCTCGTCGTTATTTTAATTTCGTACATACATATGCAATTTTATTTTTGCAAAAGCGCAAAAAGATATTGGATCAAATCTCACGTCTCAAGGTACGTTAAGATTGATAGTTAAAATTTTGTTCGATACTTATTCAAATTGTGTTGTTAATGAAAACTAAACACTTACAGGCAGGTGTATCGAAACTAATTGAAGCTAAAGATATCGTTGAAAAACTGAAAGCTGAAGCTTCGGTGCAAGAAGAAACTTTAGCTGAAAAGCAAGCTGAGGCAAACAACGCACTTGAATTAATAACTGAAACAATGAGAAATGCCAACGTCCAGACGGAGTGAAATGGAAGATTTGAGAGAGAAAACCCTTCATGAAAATGAGATATTACTGGCAAAGTAATGAATTGTCTACATTTATATTCCGCATAATTATAATTGACTTGAAATTTGTAGCCTGTGAGATTGTGTTTGAAAATATAGGAAGGGGTCGATAGACGAAGAACTCAAGGAAATAGAACCTTTAGTGCGAATGGCACAGGCATCTGTTGGAAATATTAAGAGCGAAGCCATTTCCGAAATTCGTTCGTTGAGAGCTCCTCCGGATGTAAATTCGTGACATATTAGAAGGTGTTTTGCAACTAATGGGAATTCGTGATATGTCCTGGAATAACATGAAAACGTTTTTATCCAAACGAGGAATTAAAGATGAAATCAAGTATGCAAATCAGTTATTTTTCTAAAATGATGATACATGTGGATTACAAGTTGTTTTCGTTTTCAGAACGTTTGATGCTCGAAAAATTCGTACTGAAGATCGGGATTCTGTCGAGAAATTACTAAAAACAAAAGGGGAGTCTTTTGAAACGAAAAATGCGAAAAGAGCTTCAGCAGCAGCTGCTCCATTGGCTGAATGGGTAGTTGCCAATGTAAAGTTTTCCAGAGTTTTGGAGAAAATTGAACCCCTTGAGACACAACAAAGGAATCTAGAGCGGTACATTTAATATTTTTGACCCACTTATCATAAAATTATATGCAGTGACATCCCTTCATCCTTTTCACTATATCTACATGCCCTTTAAAAACAAAAAAGATTAGCATGTTCATTATAAGTCTCTCTTCCAGTAAAGAGATTGATGTACTCAATTTTGAAATGGATGGAATTGATTTTTCAAAAGATATTCTTGTAATAACAGGAATTTGAAAATGGCTGAAGGTCAAATTGGCAAACTCAGCTCAGAACTAGTGGATGTTGATCAACGTGTTCAGGAATTGAAGTCTAGATTGAACCAGTACACAAAAGAAGCTGCCGAGATTGAATTTCATTTGACGAAAGCCAAAGATACTCTGGTAGCTGCTGAAGGGCTAGTTGGGAAACTCTTAGATGAATTCACCCGATGGAATATGGAAGTAATAATTATTTCCATTAGTTAATTAACTGGTAGCTGCTGAAGGGCTAGTTGGGAAACTCTTAGATGAATTCACCCGATGGAATATGGAAGTAATAATTATTTCAATTTGTAATTAATACTTCAAAAAAATCTGATAATTACCACTTCGGAAATGAATTCATTTACTAAAAATATTTTCTAGCTCCAAGACTTAAGCAATAGACTGAATGAGTTGCCGATGTACACTTTGGTTGCGGCTGCTTTTATGACATATTTGTGTAATGCGACTGAAACGTATAGGAGGAATTACATTTCCCAGTGGACGGAATCCATGCGAGTAGANATAGGAGAAATTACATTTCCCAGTGGACGGAATCCATGCGAGTAGAACGGTTCGACTTTTGCTCTTATCTTTCGACTGAAAGGGACATTTTGCAATGGCAGGCATTGGGTTTGCCAACTGATCTGTTGTCTCAGGAAAATGCTATTATTATTATGAACGTTAGTGTATATTAAAATTAATGTAACTGAAATGATTTCAAAGTTGATGATTCAAGGCTATAATATTGTGCTAATAATAATCGAAATTGTAATTCTTTTAAAACAAGCTTATGAATGGAAAAGTTGGGGTATGGTTTTCGGTTTACTTAATAATAATAGGATTCTGGCGTAACCAACAAGTTTAAAATTATTTTATAACTTTTCAGACATGTTTACGACCCTATTTGATTGACCCATCTGGAAGAGCAACAGAATGGCTGAAGAACCTACTTGCTAGTCAAAATCAAAATCCTACAATTCTTTCACTGCAGGATCCCAAATTTCCTACTGAATTGGAACTGGCAATTAGGTGAGCTCTTAAAATAGTTTTCCTTTTACTGTACCCGTATGCAAGTGCATTGTAGTAACCGTCGATTTATTTAGATTCGGAAAAGTTCTCATAATTATGGAGGCAGATACGGTGGAACCTATTTTAATCCCGGTTCTTAGAGGAAATCTCATCTCTCAAGGATCTAGAGAAACAGTACAGGTTGGCGATAAGCAAGTTGACTATAATCCTGACTTTAGACTTTATCTAAGCACTAGAAATCCTAACCCCATATTGCCTCCGGATGCTGCAGCCGTACTAACAGTTGTCAATTTCACCACCACTAAAGCTGGTCTTACAAGTCAGGTATGCATCAGATACTTTTATTGTTTCTTACTGAAAACAATTGAAACTGTAGCTTTTCTGGTTGATCTGATATGATTTGTTTTAAATACATACATATTTAAACGATTTTCAAATTCTTAAATGTAGCTTTTGACGACAACGTTGTCTCACGAAAAGCCGGAGATAGAAGTGAAAAAGAATGAATTGTTAAAAAATGTAGAATCTCTAAAAATTCAGTTAGATAAGCTTGAAGAAACTCTGTTACATGAATTGGCAAGTGCAACGGGGAATATTCTTGAAAACAAGGTGCCTGCTATATTGCATAATTCTTCAAAGTAAATACTTTTATGGAATTGTTTGGATTTAATTGTGTTTGCAAACGAATTTAGGAGTTACTGTTGTCATTGAACCAAACTAAAGCGAATTCCATGGCCATAACAAATTCCTTGTCAGAATCGTCAGTGCTGCAAGTGGCCCTGGACCAAGAAACGAACGTGTATCTTACCCTAGCTCAATTTGGCAGTCAATTATACTTTGCCATTCTTGATGCTGCCAAACTGAACAATTTATACCAGTTTTCTTTGTCGTCGTTCATACCTTACCCTAGCTCAATTTGGCAGTCAATTATACTTTGCCATTCTTGATGCTGCCAAACTGAACAATTTATACCAGTTTTCTTTGTCGTCTTTCATTCAACTGTTTGTCAAAACATTAAGAGCTCCAAGTGTAAGCGTTTTCGAATGAATATTTTTTTAATTTTCGGGATAGATGTAATAATATTTATTGTATTGGTTTACTTACAGAGAGGAGGCTCAACAGATGCAAGAATTGTTACACTGATGAAAGATCTCGAAAAGTCAGTGTATGAATATGTCTGCCGTTCCATGTTTAAGTGCGATAGATTGTCGTTTGCTCTGCACCTGGCTCATGAAATGCATGGGAAACTGTATCAACCAAATGTAGGTCATTGGCTACTTGTGGCTTAATCGTAGTATAATAAAAAAAATGGAGTGTTAATTAAAAAACGATTTGATGTGTTACAGGAGTGGGAATGTTTTATCGGGGCATTGGTTAGTGGTGTAAAAAGTGATCCCGTAGAAGGCTACAAAAGTTTGGTCCCTGCTTGGATCAATGAAGATAGACATGCTGCAGTTTATTCAATAAGTTCCTCATTCCCAAAATTGTATGATAAATTAGGTTTCGGTGAAGAATCTCTTTGGGCTGATTTTTATAGCAGTGTTGAATGCGAAGACAAAATTCCAAAAGAGGTCAAAGAGTCCATTACTCCATTTGAAATTCTTATGGTTATTCAAAGTTTACGTCCTGACCGTCTTCAGACAGCTATGACGAATTTTTCTCGACTTGCCACTGGGTGATTAACTCTAAATTATTATCTTCGTGGTTTAATAATTGAAGTTGAGAGTTGAGAGCACAAAAATTATGCGAAATATTTCCTATATAGGTCGAAAATCTTTATTTCCTCCTCCTGCGAGTCTACGACAAGTTCTACTGGATACGATTGCAGCTGAGCCTGTATTGATACTACTTTCATCTGGAGCTGATCCATCTCAAGAACTAAAAGAATTGGCTCTTCAAACAGTTGGCTCTGAAAAATATTTCGAAGTACTAGAATATTATTTTATAGTATTACATTTGCATCTGTTTTCAGCCCATGTATAATGTCCCTGCTAATGTTCTGGATTTTTGTTTTACTAATAATAAGATGTCAATGGGCCATGGACAAAGTGAAATTGCTTTGGAAAAGCTCAGAGAAGCTGCTCAGCTCGGAACTTGGGTCTGCATGAAAAATTTACATTTGGTAACCCATTGGTTAGATACCCTGGAGAAAGAGATTCAATCTTTGACTCCACATGAAAACTTCAGACTTTGGCTGACAGCCGAACCACATCATCAATTCCCTAACATTTTGGCTCAGTCTTGTCTTAAAGTAGCCTATGAGGTTATTATTATTTTTAATTCTTCCTCTGCATAGATTAGCCAATTTATTTAAAACTTTATAAAAGATCCACATTCTTATTGCAGGCCCCACAAGGATTGAAGAAAAATCTTCAAAGAACATACGGCAATTGGTCGAAAGAACTATTTGGTTGGAGACAAAAATATTTTAAGAACACAATCGCTTTTTGTTTTGGCTTTCTTTCATGCAGTAGTTCAGGAGCGACGAACCTATATTCCCCAAGGCTGGAGTAAAGTCTACGAATTCAATGAAAGTGACCTTCGAGCTGGAGCGGATGTTTTAGACCAAATGTTTAAAGGATCCAGTAAGGATTTATTGTTGGGAAAACCACAGCATATTAATTACGATAAATGATGCTCATGGAAGTGTTTATTTTACTAAATAGGAGCTAAGGAAATCCAATGGGGATATGTGCACGGCCTTTTCGAAAATGCTATTTATGGAGGACGTGTCGACAATATTTATGACAACCGAGTTTTGGTTTCATATTTGCACGATTACTTTAACGATACAATTCTTACAGGTGCCAATCCATCGGGAAAAACTTTAGGACCGTCACTAAAAGTACCTTCGACCACAAATCCACAGGCTAGTAAAAATTGCTGGATGTACCTAAGATTATATACTTGCCTATATTGTTATGATATTGGAATTTTAGTACATGTCAACTACTTTTACTATCTAAAGTAACATTATATTTCAGGATTACATCAATTTGATTGAGTCTGTACCAGAGTATGATAGGCCTTCGTCCTTTGGGCTACCCAGCAACATTGAACGATCCTGGCAGAGGATAACAAGCGCCCAAGTTCTTAATCAATTGAAAAGTAAATTGTTCGATAGAATTATCAAAGATGTCAAAGAAGGCATATTGAATAGTGAAATGGGATTTTTAATGCTTTCACCTGTTTTATTAGCTTTATCGCGTTCCTTTAATGACATGGACAGTTTCGATCGAAAATTGTGGCATCAGGAGCTTTCGCCTGTTCTTTCCCTTTGGAAGAAGATAAATCAAGTATTTCATACATACAAATACAAAACTGTAATTTCATGAATATTCGTGCAATATGTGGCATCGATTTGATAATTTTTGTCTTTGCTTCGTAGGGACGCGGAGCGGTGGAACTGTTACAGAAAAAAGCAGTCCCGCCTTCTTTGGATGGCGAAAATAAATCTTTAAACCCAATTGAAGCTTTCGTACTTCTGGAAAATTACAACTCTTTGATATTTTTGCAATCTGTTCATAGAAAGTTAGGAGAAATAAGCAAAACGATTCGAGGCATTATGATTCCAACTGCCGAAACCGTTGAAATTGCAGATTCGTTAATGAAACGCGAAGTAAGCTACATATCATTCTTGTATTTCTTGTTTGGGCTATTCGGTTTCTCAGAATTCAGTTTTCTTAATCTTCGGTTTTTCAATACAGACTCCAACTCGATGGCTTAAAATATGGGAGGGTCCTTCGGAATCTTCAGCATATTTGCAAGGTATAGTCGTGAGAGCATCTGCAATTAACAGATGGAAGAGTGAACTCAGTAATGGATCGTTGTTGTCGAATCCAATCGATTTATCAGATCTGTTTAATCCGGATACGTTTCTAAGTGCATTTAAGCAGTACTGCGCTAGGTGCTTAATTTTAATTATAGGAAATCATTGACTTTTTGATATACCCAGTTTAGTTATAATTTAGGATTGAACAACTATACACATTATTCCGTTTTCAATATAACTTTTATCTGATCCATAGAAAAATGGGAGTCTCTATGGATGAACTTTCCTTCGCTTGTTCCTGGGATAGACATCATGGATTTCCAGACAATTTGTCTTGTCAGCTAACTGGATTGCTTCTGGAAGGATGTTCCTTCAACAATGGAAAACTGATTGAAAATAGCTCAGAATCTTTGCCTATAGTCAGGATTCCTGATTGTACAGTAACGTGGACGGTAAATTCTAAACATTTTAAAATCTAACGTAAGCTACAAGTATGTAGGAAGAGGTCCTGAGTAAATACTCTCTTCTAAAGTATACGTTTATAATATTGCATGGAGTTTGTAGATTCATGTAAAATTCTGCTTAGTAAATTGGGACGGTGGCATATTAAATTAATTATATGAAAATTATCGTTTACATTTGCAGAAGAGTGGCGATGGTCGTAGGAAGTACGACACAATATCGTTACCACTCTACTATAACGAGGCAAGAGAAAAAATTATCGGGAGCTTAGATTTGCCTTCATATGGCGAAAAAGCGAAATGGATTCAAGCTGGAGTGGCACTTTTTCTGAAAACTTAACATAATTAATGTAAAGAAAACTTAATATAAAGAAATATAGATTTACTTTTACCTTTTACTGCGGATTTTAGGAATGGGAAGAAATAATGAATGTAAAACATATAAAATATTTATTTAAGTGCAATAAAATGTACAATGGAATTTAATCTTCATTTGACGTATTTTGCAAATAATTTCCATATTTAAATGTCGCGTCGCGATGTAGAGCAATTGGTAAGTCTATTAATTAGCAATATTAGCATTATAGTAATAATAACTTAGTACATCCTTTATGACTTACTTACTATGAGATAATTTTAAGTGAAAGGATGAACCTTATGCAATTTCATTTACCAAATGCAATTACCTAAATCACATAGATAGGTAAGCCATTTTAGTCTGATGTAGCCCTGCATTTATCATCTGTGGAATGTAAAGCGTGATCATGCAAATAATTTCCATATTTAAATGTCGCGTCGCGATGTAGAGCAATTGGTAAGTCTATTAATTAGCAATATTAGCATTATAGTAATAATAATAATTACTTAGTACATCCTTTATGACTTACTTACTATGAGATAATTTTAAGTGAAAGGATGAACCTTATGCAACTTCATTTACCAAATGCAATTACCTAAATCACATAGATAGGTAAGCCATTTTAGTCTGATGTAGCCCTGCATTTATCATCTGTGGAATGTAAAGCGTGATCCTGGTCCTAAGAGTCCTAACTTTAGAAGATTGCCAATACCACGATTTACCACACTCCTCTAACTAACTCTCCTAGACTGAAGGATCAGGATTAAGTAGGGATACCATATTGTGCTACATAAAGTCATATTTTATAACTTCATTGTGGAATCAAAAATATTATGGGCTAGAAGTTTCATCGATAAGCATCTCTGTAGTTATAAATTATCCTACCTATGTGTTTCATTGGTTTGAAGATTGAGGGCTTGTTGAAACGATTCTTTGCTACCTTTACTACCTGCATGAAGAGATGATGGGATGAGTCATTCATTGAATAACTGGGTTGAGTGTTTCCTGGGTTTTCTGTTGGTTCCAATTTCCATATATAGATTATTTGGTGAGGGAGGAGGGTGAGATTACTCGGGTTGTGTTATTGTGTTGCGTGTGGTTGTTGTGGGGGTTCATTGGGGTGTAATCAGACTCACACAAGTCACACAACATGACAACACAACACAACTACACAACGCAACTAGCTGGAATTGACTTCCCTCTTCTTGGTTCACTTCACCCTTCATATTTCGTTTTATGGTCGGATTTAGCAAGTTGACTTGAAACTTTGACTCGGCTCCCAAACCCGAATTAAAGAAGATTTTTTCTAAAATATTTTTATATATACCTTTTTAGACATCTCAGGAAAAGTATTTATAACACGCAAGTGAGAAAAGCACCACTATCGCACCAGCAAGCAAGAATTAAAAGTGTGTGTAAGATGTAAGAAAACAGCCAGAAAATATGTTAATAATTTTAAACAATTTTCCATTATTAGTGAATTTGGGCTATATTACTCATTTTTTCTAAAATAAATTTTACGTCGTTTGTCTTTGCAGTTACGTACCAGCGTACCACGATCACCAATCTACCAGAGAGCTGAGTTTTAAAAGCCGTAATGTTCGGCCACTGTGCGGGGATCACTCCCCCCAAAACCTATCCTCTTGAACGAAGCAAATGTGGACAAGGATTTTGTACGACGGATGAATGTGAATCTTTTGATCCACGGTGTCCAAAGGTAAGGTTGGTTATGGTTGTTGGCATTATTGAAAATATCGAAATGATCATTGTTTATTTTAATTGCTGTTTATGTTTATGCAATTCAGACAAACGCTCCGGAAAAGCTTATATTTATTCTGGAATGGTTTGATAGAGAGGCCGACCTTATCAAGAAATTTCTGTTGATATATTATGATATAGATGGAACAGTTGAAATCGTAAGTGATCAATAAATATTAATCTTCTCATTATTAATTATGAATTAAGGATTTGCTTATAATATTATAAACGTTGATACCTGTCATTGAAGGCGAAGGTATTAATTTGATTTCCTAAACGGACAAGCGACTGAAATGGCACGTACTACGTACTTACTGCCCTTTCTACATTGCACTTCAATAGTTTTATAAGTATTTTGTTTGTCTTTTTCAGATGGACTTGATACATAAGCGTCGTTTCCTTCGGCGTCTGAAAGTTGATACAATAACACTTTCGGAACTTTATCTCGAAAATGTCATCAACATTTATGCTCGACAAATGACCATCACTGAATATGCAGACAGTTGCACACGGCAGTTCATGGAGCCCCGAGCTCAAAAGTAAAGATATATATATATATATATATAAATGTAGGAGGGAATCTACTGAAAACTTAACCTTAACTACTGCACTGGCCTCTATAGTATTGAGTAGTGGGTGGTGACAGTAGTGAGTGACGTATTAAAATGCATTTATTTATCAAAACAGAGCATTTCTACTTGTTAAACCGGATGCCATAAAGCACTTGGGGAACATACTCATGGAAGTTGAGAAGAACTTTCGGGTACTTCGTGCCAAAATGTGTACGCTCACTAAATGTGAAGCAGAAAAATTCTACGAACATTACAATGGGCAAGAATTTCATACGTAAGGAATAAATTATATTATATACATCGATTAATTTAAAAAACTCGTAAAAGACCGTTCCGTCTAATGATACAAAATCCTATTAAATACATCATGATAATGATGATGTAATGGCTTGTTTTTATGATTTGTTTTATAGACAATTAGTGGACTATATCACTTCAGGCCCTGTTGTTGCTTTCATTGTCATTGGTGAAAACAGCATTAACAGACTGAAGACTATTATAGGAAAGCAGGACCCAGAAGTGGCTCGTTTGGAAAGTCCAACTTGCTTAAGAGCACTTTTTGGCACTACTTTTATTAATAACGGTTTTGAAATTTCGGAATCACCACTTTGTGTTGAACGCGTAAGCATGTTCAAATCGGAATATGTTGATTTATACTAAATGTTCCTTCGCTGCCTTTTAACCAATATGATATCAAATACAATTTTCTAATTATGCATTAAGGATGCAGCTTTTTTCTTCGCTAAATGCCGAGTAAACATCAATAAAGTTGCATCATCCTCTGTAAAGTACGATTGCTCAACTTGCTGCCTTATAAAACCTCATGCTATCAAAGAGCGTAAGATAAACTTAATGTT
>JABASI010006885.1:0-10385 GCA_019776505.1 Tomocerus nigrus
GGAGATTACAGCCGTAAGCTACTTTTACAATTCATGTAAAATTATGTTCTTGTTATAATGTAGGTAGTTAATAATTACAGCAGCGGTAGCTGATTTATGAGAATGCCCAGTCCGTCCGTCTATTGAGTGAGGGTATAACTCATGAACGTTTTGAGAAATTCCATTTAAATTTAGTGCATGTGTTAATTCTTGGAGTTCAAGTGGAGAGCTGTATAAAAATGGGGTCAATCGGATGACCTTTGACCTTTTACAGGGTATGCATTACATAAAATGTATAAATCAAATGTAAATTACCTTTAAATTGGCATGTACCTCTAAATAGCATTTAAATCAAATGTGTCACCAAGTCACCATCCTCTAACCGCTGCTTTTTTACATTCGTTTTTATAAAGGTTTATTTTAAGTGAGTAGTGTAGTAAATGGTATAATATTTCGACATTGTTTTGGACATGCCTAATAAGAAGGAGCCCAGTGAGATTAACCTATTTACTACTTATTGTTAGTGTTTCTGCAGATCATACAATATCAAATATTAGTATGTGTGAAAAATTTGAACTATGAATCTCAATGCGTTCGCGAGAAAATTTCAGGAAAACCTAATTGACCTTAACCCAGTGACCTCAATTTTGAGCTCAGTAGTCTAATTAGTCTGTATATGACACAGAAAGTATGATGGCTGTCATGTCCATGTCACGATAACTCTAGATAATATATAGACGGACAGGCTATATTGTAATAGAATATTATGTAGTAAAGTAGTAATGTTCCTATACAGAGCTCAGAACAGCTACATTTACTATATCTGTACAGCACACCTACCCGAGAGATAAAATATTACTGTCTTCTTTTTTATGTATAGAGCTGATAAATTGTCGATTACAGTAGAAAAGTCGAAGTATGTCCAGCCTGATGCCGAAAACAAAGGAGAACACTGTACGTTTTTATTCTCCAATGGGAAGAAAAGCAAAATTGATGGAGTTTCATTACGTCCACATGCGAAAAAAAATTTTGAATTGCTTCAGGTATTTTTTTTAATATTCGATATAACTGCTGTTGAATTGAAACTAAATACTTTATGCTATTGGATAAGTAAATATATTCTAGATGACAAAATGAAAGTTTGTATCCTTTACTGGCAGATCGGAAAAACGTATATAATTCGAGGAGTTATTGACATTTTAAGTTCCAAGAATAAGTATAGTCAGTGGATCAAGCCTTTCTACTTCCCAATATCGGCTGAAACTATGGAATATAGAAATTTTAGAAACCATAGAGCCAGTTGAAGGTGGCCCTTCCGTCAATAACTCTTCGTTGGCAGAAGGTAAAATGGTAATATTATTTCATAATGTGTCAAATCCCCGATGGTAAATTTTAAAATTCTGAATACTTGTGGTGACGTTACTACACAGGGTTATGCCGATTTTTATTCAAAAAATCTGTCACTGAATTTAGACGATTTTTTTAAAGAGGTGATCCACGCTTTCCTAACAACCACTTTTCAGGCTAAAATGCGTGTTAAACACTCTCCACAATTTTTGCTATAACTTCCAGAAGAATTTGTTCTATTTTCACAGCAAGTACATATTTGGGAAGCTAAAGACAGGGGCTACGAAAGGTAGACTAGGTAGAAATCATAAAATTGGCATTTTAGTTCTAATAATTTAAAAAATAATAAACAGCCTCACTAATATTGAACTCCTTGGATACTTTAAAATTACTTAGGACCATCTTAGAACTAAAATATCAATTTTGTGATTTCTGACTTTTGTAGTCAATATCTCTAGCTTCCCAAATATTTACTTCTTGTAAAAATCGGACAATTCTTCTGGAAGATATATCAAAAATTGTGGAACGCATTTTAACTTTACAAATTGATATAGGTAGTTAAAGTTGAATAATATAGTTAACTTTGAACAATATATTATTGAAATTTTGTTATTTTTTTCCAAAATCAACCGTGGACTGTGTCTTAATTTATTTTGCATCGACCTTTCTTTCCTTAATATCTTTTCATGTAAATGTGTGGTAGCACATTATGCAATATAATTCTATACACTACTGCTCGTGCTCATTTTTGTTAATATATTTTTGCAGTAAAAAGAAATCTACACAAGAACAAAAACTGGGAATTAGAAAATCTTACTATTAAAGGTGGGCGACTTTATCGATATCTAGGTTGCGAAAGATGCAGCAAAAAGGTATATTTACTATCTTTTGAGAAGTAAATGATTTTATTGTGTGCAATTGATTTATTGACCTCTTTTCTATGCAGATTCAATTTCCTGATGCAAAAGGGAAATTTTTTTGCTCCAAATGTCCAAAGAAAACTGGAGAGATAACGCGTAGGATTTGTATGGTGCTAAAGGTATTTCTTTCAGGCAATAAGACAGAAACCTTATTAGTAAATAAAGATATTGTGTTGCTTATTTAATTGCAAGCAAAGGTATCCAATTGATAATCTCCGTCTCTGATGGATAACTTATTGTCTATTTGAAAAGGATATAAAACTGAGTGACGATCACGAAGATTCCCTGGATGGTGTCGCTTGTTTCGATAGAGATTGTCAAATACTTATTAAAAAACGAGGAGATGAGTTTCACCATGACTTGGAGGCGCAAAATATGTTCGATGACCTACTCGGTGCGAAAATAAATGCAAAAATATGCGTAAAGGTATTGATTTGTTATTTTATGCGGGCGTTTCTAAAGTTTTACCGATTATTAATTCTCATTATTTATTTACATACCACTACAGAAGGAAAATTCTATAAAGTGTACTGAAATCACCGTTATTTCAAGAAGAGACAAAAGCTTGGTCTACGCCATTCAAACTGATTCCCCTCATGGTTCAAGTTACCAAGCTTCAATCCCTCCTGGTATTCAGGCAGAGAACCCTGTAGTACAAGAGAATGCAAAGTACACAGTAGAAAAAAATGCAGCATATCATCGAGTATTGCTCTAAATTCAATATTAATATATTGTATCTAAAATAATTTTCTGTAGAAAAGTATTAACTGCGTTTTTTGAATTTTTATTTTAGACTGAAAGATATAAATTGACCTCTAAACCCAAAGGTCTTATCCTGATTATTAATAATAATCATTTCCCTTATCGCAATGAAGGCAAAGTCCGTGAAGGGTCGGCTGTAGATGTTCACAATGTAGAGCAGATTTCCAATAAACTTGGTTATGAAATATTCGAAAAAGCTTTTCAAGATGTGAACTCCCATGTTAGAAATACCCCAATATTTACTGTAAACACTTTATACGGAGCTGAAAAAGGCATAAGATAATAAAATAAAGATTTTTGTTTTTACAGCAGCTGCTAGGAATCATCATAAGATTTAAAAATGCCCTTATAAAAAAAAAGGCATTTAAGATAATAAAATAAAGATTTTTGTTTTTACAGCAGCTGCTAGGAATCATCATAAGATTTAAAAATGCCCTTATAAAAAGAAATGTGGATTCTTGTATCGTAGTGATGATGAGCCACGGGCAAACTCACGAATTGGAAATGGTGGACGGTGAATTCATCAATCTCTATATCGATGTGGTCTCAAACTTTTCTGAAGAAAATTTTCCAAAGTTTGTAGGAAAGCCAAAAATATTCGTAATACAAGGATGCCAGAATTTTTCCATGTCTAGTAAAAGTTCAATAGAAGAGCCATTAGAAAAGAAGATGACTTTAACTGACGTCCTCGTATGTCTTTCGGCACTTCCCGGATATGAAGCTCACCGTCACACTGCGTTTGGTTCTTATTACATTCAGTCCTTGTGTGAAGTGTTCATGTCTGAAGACAATATCCAGTTGGACATTCAGAAGATGCTGAAATTGGTAATTCTGAGCTTTAAACAGATAAAAGTTTGGTGGAAGCTTAATGAGTAAATGACGTTATATTTGGGTTCAACAGGTTCAGAAAAATATGAGACAGAAAGAGGACACCACACAGGATGGACAGCAGGTCAAATATCAGACTCCAGTTTATTTCCCTATACTTTTTGATGACTTTTATTTTGAGTGACATTCTGACATTTGAAATGTCAAGAAATGAAGAAATACTCCTCTGCTGTATAATCAGATTCTGCGTTTCTTTAGCATTGCCACGAATTTTGATTGAGTCTAAATTAATTTTGCACAATTAATATTATGTAACTGTGAGTTATTATTATAGTTATTGTGGATATCAAAGTTAGAAAAAATCTCTTTTTTACGCTAACCCAAAATCAAGTTATGCCCTACTTTTTTAATTAATTGGTTATATATATAATTATATAAATATAATATATAAAATTAATTTTAATTATAATAATAATGTCAATTAGAATCGAATTCTACTACTTACTAAAAAGATAATTATAAAATCCTATTTGTATGTTGGATTGGAATAAAGTTTCTGGTATAAATAAATATGGAGCGAGGCGCGTAGTAAACTTGCCTTAATCGTATTTATTATTATGCTCTTTCCACCTGTGTTCATGACATGGTTTCCAAATTAAAGTAGAAAAACTACGAAAATACGATGAATTTTATGCTGACAAAGGTTTTGAGAATAATAAATGAGTAATTAGCGCGAGCCAATAATAATTTGGTTTATTGACACTAAAAAATAAATTGCTGTCTAAAATTATTTCGATTTCTTTTTAAATGATATTCTACCGTCACCAGGCCCGTATTGAGGGGAAGAAGCAGAAGCCCTCCCCTCCCCCGAAATCCAGGAAAAGAGAGATATTTTCTTAAAATACCAAAAAAATCGATTATATTATGCTATTTTTAGGTCATTTTTGATTCATACATATTTGGCAAAAAATACCTAAATTTTTCGCACGAATATTTGTACTATGGTATATATATTTTATTATGTTTATAAATATAAAATCTCAGCCCCCTCCGAAACTCGTTTCTGTATACGGTTATGACCACCGCCGCTTCCTCCTCCAACGCCATCACCTTTCCACATCCTTCCGTCCAAGTGTTCGAAATACTTTTTCCTATGTTTTTTCTATCGGTGTGAACGATTTCCTTCCAGCTTTTTCATAACTTTGACTTTTTCTGTAGCTTTCTTTGCTTTCACCAACTTTTCCCTTGATTCGTTTTCATCCATTCGAGATTTTAGTACTTTCAAAAATTGAGTCATCTACAAGCAAGCACGCATTAAAAACGAACGACCCCTTTCGAATAAAACTATTTTATACATTTAGCAGGTATGGTAAGTATATAGGTATAGCACAATCTGTACGAAGCGCTGAAAATTTTTCGTATTTTTCGCTTATTTTTTTCACAATTTCCTCTTTCTCGGGATTTTGGGGTTGCTTGAGCATCAAAGGAACCCCCCTACATACACCCTTGTACATATTATATAGTAATATGATTCACTCCCTTTTTGTCAACACTAAAATATCAACACACCCAAAAAATGCAAATTCTAATCCCAATCGTGGAAATAAAAATAAATCGGATGCAAAAGTTCATTTTTGTTTTGGGCGCAGTTCTATTCTTCCAGTAGGTAATCGTATATAATATAATCTATTTTCCATGGTTTTGTTGGGACTCTGTGGAAAGACAGTTGTTGTTCGGCGGGAATATTGTTCACTTTGAAAACATGTCAATTGGAAATGGAAATTTCCTAATGTTATTGTTGAATTATAGCAACATTTTGAATTTCTAGTCAATTTTTATTAATTTTGAAGTAAATAGCATTAGAATTTATTTAGCATGGAAAATTTTAAAATATTAAACTGTGTCGTCTGTTTGCGTCAATTTGAGGCTACGGAAGTTCCTTCTCCAGAAAATGTTGGGAAAGTGTACACTGTTTGCACGAATTTTTTAAAACCAGAAGTTTTTCCAAATTGCTGGGATCGCCTTTGCTCAGAGGTCAAGGATTGCCCGTTTTGTAACGACTGCTACTCATCAGGGGAAAAGTTGTCACTCCTCAGTGAAAGACTTGCTCAACTTCAAAAAGAAATTTCCAATTTTGTGGAATATTTTTCTGCAGAGATCACCAGATACCGATGTAGCAGTAATAGTTGCTATCAGTAAGCAAATTATAATTTTACAATTGTTTGTCTTAATTATTTATGTTTGCATTGTCCATTTTAAATTTTAAACATGCAGGAAATTAAACCATTTCAATTTCAATTGAATAAATTCAATTAATAAACAGGAAAACCTATGGAACTCTGCAAAAGTATGAAATGGAAAACGTAACTGTAAAAGAGGAAAAAGAAGACGACGATGATTACTTCCCGTCCCCTATCTCGTCACCACAAGGGGATCTTGTTAAGGAAGAGGAGGAGGAGGAAACTGAAAAGGAAGAAGATGTGGGAATTTCATGCCAACTTCGTAACGTTGTCATTCCCCTCCAAAGTAAATCAATTATTTAAAAAAATTGAAATATTTAATATTTCTATTTTTATTACTAATTATTACATTATTATTAGGATTGGAATTAGAGAGTAATGGACAAATCAGAAACTTACGAGTCAGGAAGAACGTAGGCAACTATTCTCAGCAGGACAACGAGTCATCAATGTAAGAGACTAATTAAAACGGCTAATTTGTAATTAATTAATAATTTTAATATTATATTGTATTAAATAGGAATGACAGTGATACTGAGAAAAGGTGGGAAAGAGCTGAGAAAAGGGAGAGTGGCCGGAATCGTTGTGATATATGCGGACGGGCGTTTGTTCAGAAGCAAAGTTTGTCAGAGCATATGGTCAGACGACATTCAAAAAACGCCGAGATTTTCAATTGCGAATTTTGTGGATATCAGTTCAAGGTGAAAAAACATTTTGAAGACTAACCGCAACATGATAAGTTCAATTGATTTGAAGTTATTTGATTTTATATGAAATTACTGTTTGCCCTGAAGACTATAAATATGATTTTTGCTCTTCTGATTTAGAAACAGCCTAGACAGTTATATTTTTTAGTTTACTTTTAATTTATTTAAATGGGTATTCGTTATTAACAGGTAAAGAAGGAACTTCGGAGACACATGAAACGACACTCTGGCCCATTTTGCTGTTCTGATTGTCCAGAAACATTTGGTGGGAATGAGCGCTTTTTAGGTAGTAATCAATATGATTTTGAAATTCATGCGATGAGTCACCGCGAAGAAATTCCGCCCCAATGCCAACTTTGCCAAAAAGTTTTTAGCAATATCAAAAACTACGCTCATCATCAAAAATTTTCGTGTCCGTCGTCCCCCTCGCCTTATCAGTGCCCATCCTGTCCCAAGTCCTTCAAAGCTGAATATTTGTCCCTACTGCACCAACTGGAACATCAACCCATTCAGAAGAAAGCCAAAAGAGATCACTGTGCCCTGTGTGAAAAAGTTTTTAGTCCGGCGAAAGACAAATTTAAGCATCAGAAACTGGAAGCTCATTACTTGACGACGCACACAAAAGAATTTCTTCTCTCCTGTGACATTTGTGGTTTGCCTCTTAAAAATTTTGTAGAATTGAACAGCCACCGCCTGAGTCACAAGGGAAAATACGAGGGCGAGGACGCGACCCAGGAACAAAAACTTGACTGTCCACATTGTGAACTGAAATTCAATAGAAAAGAGTCTTTACGAGAGCATGTAAATTATAATTTAGTTAAACAGAATTTTTTTGCAGCTTGATATTATTTTTATAGATATAGAAATAAAATGTTTTTACAGATAAAAAAGAAACACGACTCCAGCGCTGAGACTTTCGTTTGTGACGTTTGCTTAAAAGAGTTCAAAGTTCGCAAAGAGTTCAACCAACACGTGAAGCAGCATTCGACCGTAATATCTTACGTTCATAATTCTCAATGTTATGTTACAATTTAATATAATAGAGCTAAATAATTCTTAATGTTAATATAAAACAAGAATTTGAACAAATATTTCTATCTCCTGTAACACTTGTAACAGTTTCAATTTTTTTTTTAATTTTCAGGTGCTTCCGTGTCCGTTGTGCCCAAAAACTTTTTCTCGAGTTGGGAACTTAAACCTACACATGAAACTCCACTCTGGGGATTTTACTTGTCATCACTGCCAAAGAAAATGTAATAAAGTTTTGAAGAACATTATCCATTTAGGAAGTGTAGCTAAAATTGGGTGACAGTGTGGTGTTATTTTTAATTTCAATTGTGGAATGTAGTTCCATCTCAACATTCTCTGCAGCTGCACGTGGATACTGTTCATTTAAACCATAAACGTTTTCTGTGCCATTGTGGAAAAGGATTTAGGTTAAAAATATGTTCACAATTATAAATCTTTATATTTGAATATCCAATAAACAATAATTTGCATTTCATTATGGATTTTCTTTATATAGTACCCGGTATAAGCAGCAGACACATCTGAAGACGCACTCGGTGGCCAGGTCGTCATTCAAATGTGACGTCTGTGGGGAGAGTTTCATTCGAGAGTTCAGTTTTAAAGAACATATGCGTCTGCACACAGGAAATCCGCCGGACTCTTCTGAATTTCCTTACATTTGCGACCAGTGTGGAAAATTGTTTCGGACAGAGTCTTCAGTAAAACAACACCAAAAGTCCGCGCACGCCGAAGAAGACGGGGAAGACGAAGATGGCAAGAAGAAAACGGAACAAGTGTGTTGTGAAGATTGTGGGAAGACATTCACTAGAAAAGATGGACTTCAGGAGCACCGAAAAAGAAAGGTTTTTGTTCTATTTGACTATTAAATATTAATATTGCGCTATGCTAAAATGCTAATAAATGAGACAATAGCCATTGCTGCATGCTGTTTCAATTGCCATTTATATCTTACTGGTAGGGATAAGTAATTGAGGTAGGTATATATGTTAAATTGTGCTAATGGTTTTAAAATAAAATCTGGTCAATTGAATGACTAAGAGTATAATAATTAATTTTCCCAACAAATATCTATTTGACAACATTTTGTAGCACGATTTGACGGCGGAAACGTTTGTTTGTCCAGTGGAGAATTGTTCGGCGACTTTCAAAATCCGAAAAGAGTTGCACGTTCATGTAAAGAGACATTCCAGGTTTTATATTCATACTATTTATTAAACATTTTTGATGTCAAAATTCAACATGTGATGTAATTACATGAATTTTTATTTAAATCTAGTTGCATTCCATGTGGTATGTGCCAAAAGACTTTTCGTTGTGCAGCCCAATTGAAGGTTCATAGACGACTGCACACTGGAGAAATGTTCCAGTGCCCTCACTGTGAAAAACGTTTCATAAGCGCCGGAAGACTTCATAGCCACGTCTCGTCCGTTCATCTAAAAGAAAAACATTTTTTTTGTCCACTTTGCAGCAAGGGATTCTTCAAAAAGGACAGCTACCAGGTAACAAAATTATACTAATGATACTATTAAGCATACGTAATTACGTAATAATCATACTCACATTTATTCACTTTTATTAATGGGAATTTTTTGCTCTAGGCTCATTTAAGCACTCATTCTGATGAAAAGGTAAATACTTAAGTGATATTAATATATATAAACATAAATATTAATTTATGAGACTAATTAATTATTTGTATGAAGGCGTTCGAATGCAAAGAGTGTGGGGAAAAGTTTAACACGGAACACAAGCGGAAGGACCACCGCAGGAAAATGCACACTGGAGAAAACTTTGACTGCCACATCTGCTCCAAAACTTTCCTCAGGAAAGCGACACTCAAACTCCATATCAAGAAACATGTTGTGAAAAGCAATGAAGAAACTAACAGCCATAGTATTGATTTCACAACATAGAATTTCTCAACAATGCAATGGACTAGAAAATCTTTTGTTTTTCAAATATATGGTCAAGAGCAATGACTCATGGAAATGCTTTTTTGAAATATGAGAAATTCAAAGGCTCCTAAGTGCACAGAATACAAACTTGATGAGGAAACGTGTTCATTTGGTTTTGAATGCTTTTGTTAATTACATTGATGAATTAATTGAGACCTGCAGGAAAGTTTGAAAATGGATTAGAGGGTTATTATTATTATATCCTGTTAAGGTATACTACATTTTTGAATTTGGTACATTATAATATAAAAGTGTTCTTGTTATTTATATTATGGATATTAACTTAATAATATAATTTATAATTTAATATTAATTTACCTACATTAATATTCGTTTGAATTTTTAGCAGCAACAAATCCAAACAATGTGAATTTTGTAGCCGTTGGATCTATCATTGTCTCCTGATGAACATGTTGACAAAAAACCGATACTTGGTTAAGGGATTGATACTGTTTCGTTCTCCAAAAGGTTAGAATTTTACATGTTAATCATATTTAGCGTTTATTGTTGACGAGATTTTAACATCACAAAAGTAAATTAAAGAAACACACTATTCAGTCAGATGGTATGGATACCTATATGCTATGTGTATTATTATTAGTTTTTGCAATATTTTAC
>JABASI010006886.1:0-10383 GCA_019776505.1 Tomocerus nigrus
ATAGTTTCGCAAGATATTTAGCTACAGAGCTGCACATTGCTGTGTAATTAAAGTCCTGTCATTTCTGATTAAAACAAAAATTGGAACAGAAGCGGGATTCAAATTCTGAGGAGCAGGAGCAGAGAAAGTAAGCCTGTTTGAGAAGACTTTCTAGGATTATTGGCTTAGAGGAAATAGGTGCCGTTGGCCTGATATTCCAAAAAAGATGGGAAGGAATGACAAAGCGCCACTACCTAACTCCAACATTTTTTCGCGTGCACCAAAAGAGAGTCAGAAAATGGAGCGATGTAGTCACCACAAAGCACGTCAGATTAGTTGTAGTAGGTAGCTGCCTGGTTGCGCCAAAAGGCTCTGCACGTAGCTACTAGGGAAAGTAAGTAAATACAGAAATGAAATTCAAGATAACTTACTCTCAGGCTTACCTAAACAGTCAAAGAATTCGTCTTCGCTGCCGCCAGAGTCGGAGTCCCTCCTGACAAGACTCTCCATCCGCCAAGACGCTAGCAGTTCGAAGCTTTTGCTCGAGTTCGATCCCGGAGAGTTCAGCGTTGTTTTCGAAGACGTCCTCGACCAGTGAGGGCCCTTGTTCTGATTAGCCGTCTCAATTATCGGGATCGCCTTGGATGTTCCTGATGCCCCGCTCACGTCCGCCGCCTCACTAACTCCCACTCCCTCGCTCATGTCGCTAATTTGCACTTGAATCAATTTGCTGCTCTCGACTGTTGCTTTCTCCGACGCCCCGCCGGCACTCGTCCCCGTCCGCGTCAGGTGAGCGTGCCCCCGCTCCCCCAAGTGACTCTGAACACGCCCGTGCCCGTGTAGGGCATGGCCACTCGGGGTGGGCAGCACGTTCGAGGACTCGCCGTCTGCTCCCCCGCCCGAGGAACCCGTCGACGACTCCCGCGCCCCCATTTCCTCCTCCTCATCTTAAAATTCAAAGGTCGAAGGTCGTCAAAGAAATACGCCGGGGAATTATGCAAAAAAAAAGATTTAAATCTTACCTTCTTCCTCCCGGTCCTCCTCCTCGTGCCCCGCCATCTTCATCTTCAGCGCCTCCGCCGTCTCTTTCTCGATTAGCCGAATGTCTTCCATTGTGAGCCCGTGCCACTCGTCCTGCCACGCCCACGCTTGTCGGTGAGCCCGCAACATCATTTTCCGCAGAGCTGTAAGGTAGAAATAATTAGAGAAAGGACTCCACCCGCCACTTTCACTCCTTTTCAGACGAAAACACGTCTTAGCTCCCAAATCCTCTCTAATTGCCCTCTGACATTATAAAAGGCTCATTTGTACCTTTCCTGGGCATTAGACATTCTATGACCCATTTTCTAATGTACATCATAATCATAGCATTTCCCAAATAGCACTACAATCACGATTGAGAAACGGCTGCTACAGAGACGAGAACATGAACTCTATTCCTTCACGTCAATTCGGATTAAACGAAGACGCAGTTTGCTCGTGACTTATGTAATAATGATATGTCGACATGACTGGGATAGTCTCTTCAAAAACATTCACATTATTAGATAAAAAGGCTTTATAATATCCCAGTATATATAGTATACTTATTTACTAACGGCGACTAATGCGCCCTTTCCCAAGAGAAATTCACAGTAATATTTGCGATCATTACCAACAAAATAAGAAAATCGTAGTCGATTGCATTACGGAAAATACTTAGAAGAGGATCAAAGTGACGTTAGCTACGAAATCACCTACTTACGTTATATCCTCGAGATTCTTCCTCATGTCAATGACAAATATATCTTTTCTCTTTCATTATAGCAATCATTCATCCTGCTTTGATATTGTAGATATTAGCTACCTACAAACTAAGTAGTACTTTTTCTTCGAAAAGCACTTTTCTATTTATAATATCTTGACAAGCATCTGCAGCCCCGACAAATTCCATTAGTTTTAATAATCTAATGGCAGAAATAAAATAAGTGCTTCCCAAAGTAAGTTTTTTGAAATACACACAGCAATTGTCAAAATCAAATGATGGTCCACAGTAGGGCAATACAAAAATGCTGTTGAATGCTCTTCATTTTACTAATCGGAATAGTTTTCGTGTTTTGCAGCCGAGCGATTAAAATGCTATTTCAGTGAAAGAATAGGCTGGGCGCAACGAAATGCTTTTCGTTTTTATTGTTCTAATCCATTCGTGGATGACGAGGACAATGAAGGGAGAACACAAAAGCCCAGTTCCCAAGTCACACGTATTGTTAGCAACGTCATCGGTGCCTTAACTAATGCAGGCTAAGTAAGTAAGCACTATGGAAGTACAGACCTCCTACAGACAGACAGAATGATATACTTCCGAATCATATCTCTGCCCAACTCGCTATAGCCAACCACGTCATCGCACGACTCCCGAACTGTCTCTGCCTGTCCGTTCCCAACTTTATTTGTTTTAGAAATAGTTGGGATGTTCGGGCATAATCTTCAACAATATCACGTCGATTCTAGGGCAAATACCAACTGCCAACCGTAACAGCAGAGGAAAAAGCTGACATACCTAGAGCCGCCTACTAAAACAAATATACGGCACAACACCTCTACCACTCCACCACGAACTACAAATAATATTATGTGCATCTCAACATCGTAAGAACTAACAAAGTTTCTCAACGACTTACGCCTCTGTCACCACTCACACAGCAAGGAAACACTTGCAAATGTCAACTGCCACTAACTTTTTTTACCTTTTCAAACAAGGGGGAATGGAGCCAATAAAAAGTCACTCAGTACGAATCAAAGAAAAGTGCACCTCAAAATTATTTCTACAACTAAATGATATTAGCTACACGATGTGTTGAAGTAGTAGTTGATCTTTTTGATCGATAAGCGTTGGACTTCCTCAGCCAGACTTCATTACTCCTTATTGACATAAAAAAGGAAATAATATTATTGTAGAATCTCGTTTGCAGTTTTTATACAGTAGGGACCTTAAATCTGTCTAGATTTTATAAATATCGTTCAGATATCTGAGATATCTGTAGGTATGATATGATTATCCCGAATAACGGTTTGTGCTTAAATGTTTGACATTTTACCGTTAAGTCTGAAAAGCAATTGGGAAATCACAGCAAACTATTTCTGAATATCATGGATTACTTCTGTATAACATCGTAGATGGCTGTTTATTCAACAAATGATTTGTACATATTAGAGAAAGCCACATTGGCAAGGAATAAAAAGAGGAAAGTCGAATGACAGATATTTAGCTGTGCGAATTAGAGATTGTTAGCATTGCTGTCTAAAGGAATGAATTATGCAGTGAGGTATGTATGTGGAAGTACAGAAGGAGAACTACACAGTTTGATTTGAACTGAACTGTGTTTGAAGTAGAGCTCTCAGCTCGCCTTTCACTATTTTCGACTTCGTATCTATTCTCCACGCTGTAGGTACGGTACATTCCTTAGTGTATACTATCTGTACTACAGTGTGGAGAATACATACGTTACATGGATACATGTTGCCTTCTCATCTCTCAGCTTTGGAGTGTACATCCTATGCAGATATTCCAGGAAAGAAAATATTATCCTGTTTCACACATTTGCTATTATTTTTATATTTTTGTGAACTAATTTCGAAATCAATCTCATTAAAAAGTAGTGGCCTATATAATATTTAAATAATTTCCAACATTCTCCAGCAAAAGGGGTAAGTTATTTATTCTAAGCTCTGTATTTTGTCGGCAGATATTTTCTAGTCTTTCTATTAGACTGCTTATTGCAGACTTTCTCTTACCGACGAAGATAATATCAGAATCAATAGGAATATAGAATTTCATTCTTGGGAGTAGAACTTTCTCTCTCTGGCAGTCCGTAGCAAAATAAATATGCGCTTCGTCCCGAATTCCAAAGAGGATATCATGAGAGAGAGATAGAAGTAAAATTGCATTAGATACATCAGGCCAAGCTGCACTCAACACTCATTTGGGACTCATCCAACCAAGACGTATTCTGATATTTTTTATAGAGAAATTATCCGCTGTATTTCATTAAGTTGAATAATAATATATTATGCATCATATGGGCTATAATAGAAGATAATTTATTCAGGCTGGCCAGGGACTCCACTGGGCCCTAACAACCTCCCTACGTACATCTTACAGAGTTAGATACAATGATGAAGATTGTGAGGCATAAAAGTGAAGTGAGCCTCGACTAAGAACATGGGACTGATGGAACCTATTAAACTGCTTCAAGGATCGGACTAAAAGCACTCCTTTGCTCCTCTCCATT
The DNA here is from genome assembly GCA_019776505.1 of Tomocerus nigrus. Lineage (NCBI taxonomy): Eukaryota > Metazoa > Arthropoda > Collembola > Entomobryomorpha > Tomoceridae > Tomocerus > Tomocerus nigrus. The sequence goes on from JABASI010006886.1 coordinate 4,251, forward strand.
TCTCTCTGTGCTGTGCCTCTACTACCCAAGTTCCAGCAGAGAACTATTTATGAACTCGCAACCTTTCCCTAACTCCATTACTCCTCTCAGTTACTCCGAATTTACTTTAGTCACGAAATTGTTAAATAAATAATTTTTATACAAACTTTCACACTGCATATATTTACCAGTGAAGTTTGCAGTGTATGCCGCACGTAGTCGTTTTCCCTGATGCGAGCAACTCATTTGCAGTGAGCAGAAAGAAGGAAGAAGAGTGAGGAGCGTCCTTCTCAGAAAGCAGACAGGCAATTCCGTTTTATCATTATCGTACCATCGAGATACATTAGTCAGGACTCTCTCTCTCTCTCTCTCTCTCTCTCTCTCTACTCGATTCAGATTGAACTTAAAGGAAAATTAAACAAAAATTTCATGGGCACAAGCTTTCCCAACTAGCCAAGTGGACTCTTCACATAAAATCCTTTAAATTACAGTTTCACCCAACTAAGAACTCGAGGACTCTGCATGAAAACTTGCAAACAACTTTTGCAAAGACCGTGAACAACTTTTCTCAATGCCCTTTGGTATTTAGTATATTAGCATTAGTCTGATGAATGTTTTGTTATGGCCGAGAGTTGCGAGATTTATCGGCATCCCACTAAATTAATCGATAGCCAGCAGAACCAACAGCTAATTATATTAATATAAGTAATAAAGAACAACTCAATACTTACCGATATCATGAATAAATTTCTCAATTTTGCTCTGCATTCCCCAGTAATGAAATTCAACGCGGCATAACTTGTAAGCACACATGACAGCCTTCCCATTTGACAGTGGCATTTCCTTGTCCTATTCACAAAGTTTGCACATTCCGAATTAAACAGACTTACTTAGATCGTCGTACCTATACTTTCTACGCATAAACTTCATGAATAATTGTTAAGTACTCTACTTTCTACATTATCGATCAATACATATCACTCCTACGACTCCCATGTAGTTATCACTCTCTGTATACCACAAGGCTCCATGTATTTAGATGGCAATACACACAAACTCCTTTTAATTGTTCAATCGATATTGCCAAGATACGATACCAAGTTGGAAACACTTGAATCCTATAAAACAGTCCCTGTTAAATCTTCCTGAAAATAATCAACCTACTTTCGCCACAACTACAACCTACCTAATCCGTTGTTGTCTTTTAACTGTAGACACAATATTACTCAGCTACTTAAATGTACCATCATGACAAAGATGCCATTATATTCTCTTCTTAAATAAATGACATTGCATAATTCCACTATTAATAAAAGTGTCATAATGGATCCTAGCAGTTTTTAAGTATTTTCAAAGGATATTTGCGGAGATAATCTATTTTTATAGTAATACCTACACAGTCGCCTACTACTGTCAATAATATTATGTCTGATACTGCCTGGTATGTGCTTTGCGTTAAATTAGTAATTTTCTCCACAAAACTGAAGGCAAAGGTAAAGTAAGGTTAAGGCTATTAGCCAGACCAATCAAACCAGCAACAAAATCCCAGTCTATGAGTCTGTCTCATTTTAAGGCTAAAGCGAAGGATGTAGGTCGTAGGGTATGCTATAGGTCTACAGGTCACAGCTATGTTCACTCTAGTAAGGTGGGTGCCGTAGAAAGTGGGTCGAAGTGAGCTTCAGCTTGTTTGGGACACATTTAGCCCCAAATTAAAATCTACCACAGAATCCTCAAGATAAATACAACAAGACTGTAATGAGTGCGTCCTGTTATGGTGATATGACCAACTACGCTAACATGTGCAGACACCTACCTACTTGAATTTAATTCTGTGTCATACTATAGACTGATGTTATTTTGTCGCTATATTTATTAGAGTTACCAGTCCATCGTAATATATAACATGTTGAAAGCATAACTTTTGTAGTTAGACATATAAAAAATAAAATTTGACAAAGAATTGCATTTTTTGGACGTGGACGGTATTGCACGTTTCTTATTGCCCCTTTCCATGTAAAAAAGCTATTATGACTTCTACTAAAACGTAAAAGTAAGTATGTAATTGTGCAAGGCAATCTTTTTAGTATCATTGTTAACTTACGCAATTTGTACTTTCAACTAGCGCAAATGCTGCCTCTATAAAACAATAATAATGATGGCATATTTATAACATGCCTTTTTATTACCTATTATAAATAGACAGTAATTGTTCTGAGAGAGATTTATTTGATATTTTTCCTGGTACACAATTGCTGAACAAGAACGTTAAATGCGTCTACACACGTGTGTCCGTCTATCCTTCAGTTGTAAATTAATTGTGCTCCCTTTAGTGCTTAGGTGTAACAGTTGTAATGTAAGGCATGATAGCATATGTAGTTAGGTAGGAATATAGATTACACCAGTAGACACAAACAACTGTGATGCTAGCAAGAGAAAATATTGATTTATTTTCTACGGTAAGAAAGAGGGCAAGCACTCATCAACATATTTTACGTGCAGACACGGGGGATATACAGAGAACAGGAAGTCTGAAGAGTCAAAAAATTTTAAATGGGCGTTATTCTACTCCAGATCTAGAAAACGAATGCCACAACAGTTACAAATGGAAATGAAGGGGAGAGCTGGGCTGGGGCATTGCACGAACGGAAAGAACTGTAGTTGGAGCCAAAAGGAAAAGGTCATAGTTTATAACAATATAGATTTGTATACATCTCTGCTGGCTTGAATTCAACACCAGCCACAATATTTTAAGATAAAGAAGATAAACGGTACAGAAAAATGCGACATGTCAGGAAGTATATAATATATCTCGACATCTCACTGTAATAGATTCAATATATTGTTCTATTTGTATATCTCAATACACATCTAATTAGTAATTACCATGAACCGCTTAAAATGAGAAGAAAAAGATGCTGCCACTAGCCATAAATTTATCTGTAGTGAACTGTGCATAACTATTTATATTTATGGCAACATACTGTTTTACTTAACTTTTCTATTTATACAACAAAAATAGTTTCCTTTCGTGCAAAAATCTGTGCTCCCAATTAAAGTGCTTCTACTAGTGAAAATACTTCTCCTCTTAAATATTTAGCCGTAGAAGCAATTTAAGTTCAAAGAAAGCTAGAATATTATAAAAAATGCAAATCTTAGGGGAAATGCAGAGTTGGGGACACATGATGTAACTTTATCGTGGAAGATAAATCTAAGGTCGTATGTCGCCAATTTGTCACAGCTCGACTTTGAGAAAAAGTTTTAGGTCTAGGTATGTAGCTAACATAATAGTTTGCTGTTTGTAAATATCCACCCAGTAACCACAATGATAATATTGAAAGCGTAATTTGAATTCACCGAAACAGAAAACAATTCCTGAGTAAATGTTTGTATTCAAATATGTCAATATTTCATTATAGAATCACATAAACATTAAATTAGACTGAATGAATCCTCGCAGTGCTAAAAACCGATGCTAAAATAAGAATACTCTTGACTAATAAAGTTTGTCTGACGAAATTTGCAAATCAAATGAGGCGTAAAACAAAATTGCGATGATTTCCATAAATTTGTGATAAGAAAACGAAAAATCCACCGCAGGGCTTTCCATCCACTACGAGTTACTTAATTAATGAAAGACGAGAAGATGTCTAACCTTGCACTCAGCCCAAAAGTCGTCCTTCCATGTCTCAATCAAAGGTCCCCGACCTGTTTTTAAGGATGTGTAGACTCGAGGATCTTCGTCTCGGATATAATCGGCGCCATGAAGTTGGTCTTTTACGATATCAATAAGATCTACAAATATAAAACATTTTTATTGTTTGGGATGCGGCAAGGATCGTAAATTAAAAAGGCTAAAAAAAGCTATCTTTGCTTTACATATCCTTTCTTTCTCCGACTGAGTGAATATTTGGGATGAGAAAATTGCTTAGGCACCTACCATGTATCTCAAATCGTCAAATCTCAACATAAACCAAGATGAAATTGCTAAAATGTTTTGCTCGTTAAATAAAACAACTTAACATATTCGTTTGAAGATGCGCCTGGCTAGATACCAATATTTCTCTATATTCCTCCCCTGTTTGATAGAAATAAAGGAGCCGAGAGCAGTTCCTAAATTTTCCATTCTGAGCTGATTAGCGATAAGATTTCCTTTAAAGTGTTTGAAAATGAATAATGAAGGGCAAAGGAGTTGATATATCGATAAATCATATGTTTACACAGAAATGGAGAAGAGTTGTGATATCTAGTCAAGTGAAAGTGAAGCTACTTTCAACAAAATTTTAAATCAATATACGAGACACATCTTATCAATAAGAAGAAGACACTATTGGGTTACGTTAAGTGGGCCACTTTCACCGACAGAAATTGCCCCAAGACGCTTTTACTCTTTCCCATCACATTTCTACTAGCAAACTACTGGCCATAAATATAAGTTGCTCAAGTTGCCGTTAGTTCTGATTAGTTTGAGGCTATATTATCGCTTCCTCTTAGACCTACTCCTTTTAGCCTTAAATAGGAAAAGTAAAAATGAGTCAAAATTACTAGGAAATAACTGTCCATTTACAACAAATGACATCCGATGCATACTTTGATATAGTGAGTCACTACGATCATTTTTCCACTTCAGTTTACCTAATCTACTTCAATCTACAGGGCGATAATAATGAAATAAATGGTTATTTGTAGAGAGTGTCACAAGGACTACTCCTTTCTCCCCCTAAATAGATTTGCTAAGGAAAATGGTGAGAAATCATATTTCCTGTAAGTACCCACATCTAATTGGCAATGACAATTTGACAAAGTGAATGATTCAATTAGGTACATCAATGAACGCATTCACAGAAACATCATGCACAAACACAAATACACCTCGGCACCTTTCAAACAAACCCAATGCTAGCATTAACAATTTTATGATTTGTTGACAGAAAATAGTCACCGATTCGATAAAATAACCGAATTTAGGTATTAAACTGTAAAAATTTTGAATCAATTTTCTTTCATCGTCAGTTAAAATAGGTTTTGATACTAAAGATCAAATATTCCATTGTGCCATATCGTGTGAACAGTGCGAAACATTTTGCTTTCTTCATTCAGACTCAAACGCACATCACATACAAAAAACTTAATTGACTGTTGCCTTTGCCCTTATTAGCGAGGAATATTATTTGAACTGCTCTACACGCTTATTATAGAAAAGAGTAGACCCGCGTGTTAAGTTCAACCATACAATGTACATAAATATCTTAGTGTGAGATGCATGAAACTACACAAAGTAAACAACTTCTCTTACTTATCTGATTAAAGATAGGGCGAGTTGAGACTTGTTGATTTGTATGTGCGTACACAACACGTTGTGTCTTGTATACTCATATCTCCTGCCTACCATTATTTTACACCTTTTTGGACGGACAAAAAAGATGAAAGATGCCTAAACGTTCTATCAATTTTATATTGCATCTTCAAGAAGACGATGACATAAAGGAAACTCTAAAAATGTTTTGATGCGACAAAGTGCATTACATACAATTTTTAAAAGTAGTCAAACAATGGAAATAGAATTATACAGAAATATTATTATAGATAATTAAAAAATTGTTAAAATGTAAAAAGGAGGCCAGCAATAACATAAATGCCCAATCTTCCTAGAATTTTCCATGAAAGAAATCAAAGAATTGCTTGTCTTACCAACAACACGGTTCCGAAGGTCCGAGCCAGAAAGGCCAAAAACATTTTCTTGATGACCAGCATCTCCGTAGTAATAAGTCTCGATTTCCAGCGAGAATCTTTGGACAAAAGGACATGTAAATCGCGTTTTAGTGTATGGGTATGCGTTCCAAGCTTCCTCTTCAACGGTTAGGGCGGATTTTGGCAGCAAACTTTTGAACCATCCAGGTAAATGGCTTCCAACGTGATATATCTTCCGAGTGTATTGCCCCTTCCCACCGGGGCCATCTTCGTAAGGCTCATTTACCAAAATTTCTACCCCACTTCCCGCTCCTTTCGTTTCCTCTCGACTTTTTTTCTTCAGAAACAACATAACACCATGAGATACAACTTTTAAAACTCAAGACCTGTGTGCATCTAACCAATCATAAACTACATTCATAATATTCCCCAACGATTTTCCGCTTAAATGGCAAAAAGGCATAGA
>JABASI010006887.1:0-10383 GCA_019776505.1 Tomocerus nigrus
GGGATTTAAATAGTCATGATGACGTCACTGCGCGAGGTTTTACTATTGATTTCAAAATTTGTTATTTGCCGATCCTTATAGGGAGTGGGCGGGGGAGGGGAGTGTCTACTATCCTTGGGTAATATTATTGTATTATGGTAGTTACCAACCAATCAAGCAACTAACAAAAACCACACTTCTAAAAATGTTTTCGGTTTCATAGTTTCAAACAAATTAGTATCCATGTAAGTTAGTAAATGCCTTCAAAAGTGTGGACGCAGAAGACTAGCTGAGCTGCTATGCTGGCTGCTGTTTAAATATTAATTATCTTACACCCTGGACATACGACAGTCCCACACGGAGTCCAATATCAGTCGGTCTTATATTATAGTATCTTGAAGTCAGCAAATTATTACCTATATTTATATAATACACGCTATATTATAAAATAGACGAATTCAATGTTGAGTGGATTGTGGATGTGGAATGTGGACAAGTACAAATTATAAAACTAACAACAACCATGCATATTATTATTTATTTTACACATCCAATTAAAACAATCGTGCATATAATGGGGCTGTGCTGTATGTACAGCAAGAAAAAGCCCCAATAATTAATTATTCTCAGATCACAACTAAACTAAAATAATGTTTATCATTACCATATCATTTCATAATTAATGCCAAGTTTTGTTCTGTCTGTCAATTTGGGGGTCTAGCTGTCTCTGTGGTATCGTGAGAATATTGAGTCATGTTTTGTCAGTCAGTCGATCAGGTAGAAGACAATCCTGGAGAAAAATCATTGTTGCTGACCTTGTTGATATTGTAAATTATAAGTCGAGTATAAAGAGTATAGACGTACAAAAATCGCATGCTCTCGCTGCGCTGCTCTTTATTTCCCGTTCTCCATAAATCAAGTAAACGGGTGTCTTTGAGTAAGTATCCTTTTATAATTTAAGCATAATAATAATATAGGCTATATGCTCTTTTTGTTTATCTTACTCACTCAACTTATAATAATGACGCATGGGGAAATGGGGAGTACGTTTTAATAAAGAACTGCGCTAAGAGACACAGATAACGAGATATAACCCACTATACTGACTGGACTAATGGAGTGAGGTTAGCAACAGCAAGTCTCTGTATAATTTCATGTTCTTACCCCATTAAAAAAATTCATGTTCATGCCGTAAGCCGTAGTTTCTTTGCTGTAATTATGTGCCTACCTACGTAAGTGCATGAAGTAAAAAGCTGCTGTTGGCTGGTGTCTGGTCTGGTGTGTTTATGGTGCTACTTAGTCAGGGCAGGGAATATGAAAAGAACAAGTTATTCTCGACAGCCAAAATAGCTACATTTCCATTTTTCGTCTTATGGGTCAAAAAAATGCATTAAAAATAAGAGCCGAAATTATCAAACACTACAGGGTCATTTAAACCCAAAAATTTCCATCTATATTCAGCAACATAAAACTTTTTCTCTAAATCCCATTGTAATTTTAATTTTAACATTTGTTACGCCCAACAAATGAGGTTTTTCTGCTTGAAGTTCGAGATACTCATGTGCAAAGAAATAGGGGATGTCTATTGTATGCCTACCCATCATGAACGTTTCTGATAACAATATTATTATTCAAAGTAACGCAGTTGCTCTATATGCTTTCGCTGTGTATGTCTGTCTGTCCGTCTGTCACGTTTCACAATAACTTTAGAACGGATTGACGTACAGTGTTCTTGAAATTCGCATTTTCTGTGTGTCATCTAGAGGACAATTGTAGGTCTGAGTTCAAAAATGGGATCACTGTGACAAAGTCAGCGGGGTCATTCTGAGGTCATCTCGCAAAAGGATGGGGATACGCAGTTACGTAGTTCAATTGTTGTACACATCCTACGACGGTCTAAAAGGCCATAAAAATGGGGTCAGTAGGTCAAGGTCAAAGGGGTCATTCTGAGGTCATCTCACAAACGGACAGAGTTACGCCCTTCAAAATTTTTACGTACACCGGCTATAGTAGTACACAAGTGTGCACTTAATATTATTTTTTACCAGTGTACTAACTACTATTACGGCAAGCGTTACTCTGCATTATGTCCGTTTTGTAATGGTTTATTCTTATCAAAGTTTCACTTCTATACGGGTGCTAATCACGAATTTTGGATATTCTATGGTTCCATGCTAAGCTAGTGTAGTGTAGAATAATAAACACTGTCGGGTTCGCAGCTTCAAACTTTTTGGCACGTCAATATTATACTTGCGTATTTTATGATTTCGGGAATTTTTGGAGACCTTTGTACCCTATTAACTTATTCCTTCTTCAGCGAGATTGGAAGATTGGATCTTGGATCTTATAGATATGCATGCATGCATAACCATTAGGACTGATAGTAGATATGCTTTCTTAAGGAGTTTTGATAGCGTCATCCGAATTCTTTTTACTTGCAAATCGATAAAAGTCTTGTATGCGTAATGAATGGAAATGAATGTTCGTTCGTCAGATCCGGTTGCTAGCTGGCAATAATATTATGTGCTGCACCTCTAACATTTGCTAATAAATAAAGTAATAAGTGGGAAAATAATGTAGCTACTCCTCCGACTAGACTAGACTCAGCACAGGACGCGCACTAGCTACAATACAAATACAACTGCAACTTACTACATACAATAATATTTGGATATTACTGGAATTTAAATAATTTAATGGCTATTTCGACAGATGTGTAGTGTACGCGCGTGGGTAGACTGACCTAGACAAATGGGATGTGGATGTGGACTATAATTCATGAAAATCACTGACGTTTGATTCCTTCATTTTAAAAGAAGATCTGCATTATTCTACATCAATACCTAAATTGCATATTACACTGTACACGTCATGAGATTTAAAAAGCTACTGGGTTTTTTAACCCAGTAGCCTTAACTGAATTGAGTAGGTACATTTGGGAGAAAAAGATTTCATCTTATTTATGTGAATGTGGTCATCTTCCAATTCTGCAATTGATGTTTCGACACAGGTTGTCGAAAAAAAAACTAGCTACCTATAGAATAAAAAACATTTGGTGGAAATCTGTAGGACGATGTAAAAAAATGTTTAATTTATGTTCTCATATTCGCTCGTGCATGTTGATGGAGAGAGAGAGGTCGTCATTGGAATAAATGAATTGTAATTGATGTCTATTTGATTCTAGGTACAAAGTCAAGATCAAAATGATTCATCTACAGATAGGATCTATTCGCCAACAACTGCCGCCGGAATTACTCAAGATGTCTCAGGAGGATCAGGAGCGTTGTCAGTCGGAAGATGCGTTATGCACGGGGACTGTGGTGGCGGGATTCCATGTAAAGTGGATCATCCTCCTAGAAAGATCAGCGACGAGGCTCACGACTCCCTGAACAAATATTGTCCGGAGCTGTATCAGAAGTATGGAGATGAGTTGTGTTGCAATCAAGATCAGATCGGGGCTCTAGTGACGAATTTGGTGGCGCCGCACAGCATTTTGTCCAGGTGTCCATCTTGCTTCCACAACTTCCGCCAAGTGTTCTGCGAGTTGGTCTGCTCACCGCACCAGTACAAATTTCTCAACGTCACGGAGTGGACGGCGGTGGAGGGGCACGAAGAAGAGGGCGAGGGGGAGGAGGGGGCGGAACAGACTGTGACCACGGCCCCTAGGGAAGCCGTCTTTAAAGTGGACAGCTTCATCTCGAAGGAATTCGTGGAGGAAACGTACGAGAGCTGCAAGAATGTGATCATGAGCAGCACGAATGGGCCGGCCATGGACTTCTTCTGTGGTCCCTGGGGAGCCTACAGGTGCAACGCCCAGAGATGGTTCGACTACATGGGCTCCACTGCCAATGGCTTCTCCCCCTTCGACATCATCTACCGCTACGTTGACTTCCACGGCAAGGTCAGGAACAATTACGGCCAGGTCAGCCCTGATATGGGCCAAAACGATCAGATCAAACCCCTGGACTTTAAAACCTACACATGCTCCGAAGTCTCTCCCGTAAGTCCACCTAATTAAGACTAATTATTTAATTGGCTAGCGTGGGAAGCATCACCTGCTACTTGGTTAATTAAGGGTTATTGCTTTAATTATTATTAATAAAATTAAGGGACCAAGGTAAGATGTACTGTTGATGCTTATTTTAGGATTCCCATCGTGCCTGTTACTGCGTTGACTGTGCAGAGAGCTGTCCTGCTGCACCGGTGATGCAAGATTTGCCTGAAGAATGGAAAATATTTAATATCCCTGCTTTATACATGATCATGGCTGTCATCTTCCTTTGTGGATCCATGTCGATCATTTTCATGTCCTACTCAAAGTATTCCTCGGGACCCAAGTCTTACTCAACTGGCTCTGGTACACTATCTTCTAGAAATCATTCATTCACATCACCTAGCACTTTAGTTTTGCTGCACGAATTTCATTTTGACTGATAGATAACCTGCACTCATCCAGCAGGATAATGCACTGATTTGATTAATGTGTAGATAAATCTCAATATGCTGATCCGGGCTTCCTTCACCAGTTGGGAATGGCGTCAGAAAGAAAAGTGAATCGATTTTTCACCTGCTTGGGTGAAGGTAAGCAACTTTTTGTAATTTAAGAAAAAGCTGACATAACGATAAGGCAAAGCTCAATTTTATTGAATATTTTAATTTTGATAATTGCAGTTTGTGCGGCGCATCCATTTGCTGTGCTCTTCCCCGGTCTGCTGATAACAATCCTTTTATGTTGCGGCACATTTTACCTGAAAGTGACGACAGATCCCGTCGAACTCTGGGCATCCCCAAATTCACGCTCACGTGTTGAAAAAGAATACTTCGATAAAACATTTGGACCCTTCTACAGAATTGAGCATTTGATCATCACAGCAAAAAACATTGAGCCAATCTTCCATAACAGTGCGGATGGAAACGAAGAATTCGGACCAATTTTCAACAAAACTTTCATGTACGCCGTCCTTGATTTGCAAAAGAGGATCCAGGACATCACATACGTCAATGTAAGGGACTGCATAAGATTTTACTCTCAATGAGGAAATTAAGTCTTGATGGAATGTTCCATTTAAAAATTGCAGGAAACGGATCCAAATCAGAAGAACGTCAGTTTGTCTGACATTTGCTTTAAGCCTCTGTATCCTGAGAACCAAGAGTGCACTGTATTCAGCTATTTGGAGTGGTGGAGAAGCAATAAAAATGAGATTGAAAGGGTAGAAGAAGGGCAGAACGAACAGATTGACAATTATTTAGACCATTTTAAATTTTGTTCAAGAAATCCAGTTTCTCCGAAAGACTCGACTGCTCTGCATCAGAGCTGTTTAGGCTCCTATGGAGGCCCGATCGATCCAAACGTTGTCCTTGGTGGTTATCTTAAAAATGGTAAAATTGTTTTATTCCCTTTCCTCAAGACAAAAATCTGGCTACTCTTTGTTTCTTATCGCTTTTTTGTTATTTTATTTGTGTTTATGTCGGTGTAGACAAAGGAAAATTAATTAAATTGTTTTTTTTGCTTCTACTTTTTTGACAGGTAAAATGGTTGCAGATCCTCCATTCAAAGATGCGAATACTGCCATAATTACATTCGTCGTAAACAATCATTACAAAGAAGAAGATTTGAATCCAGCCAAAGCCTGGGAGAAAGAGTTTTTGCATTTCATGGAGGACTATGTGAAAAAAGATAAGCCAGATTTCATGGACATTGCCTACTCTGCCCAAAGAAGTATTGAAGATGAACTTGATCGAGAGAGTAAAGGGGAACTGGTCACAGTCGTCATTTCCTACCTCATTATGTTCCTCTACATCTCTGTTAACCTTGGACAAATCACTAGTTTTTCAAGAATATTCGTACGTCTATGCATTTCTCTTAAACGTATCTCTATTTGAAATTAGGCTTTTCTTAAATGTGGCATTTTGATTGTGTATGTAGTGAATTGAATCTAAGTTATTTAATGAATTTAATTTACATTTATATTTAGATTATTTTATTAAAGTAATTATATAAATTCATTTAGTTTATATTTAAGTACCTACATAATTTAATTTAATTGGTTCTAATAGATTGACAGTCAGATATTGCTGGGAATCGCGGGAGTGGTCATTGTTCTTTTGTCCGTTTTTGCATCTGTTGGTTTCTTCGGCTATGTTGGACTTCCGGCTACATTAATTATTATCGAAGTGATTCCTTTCTTGGTTCTGGCTGTTGGGGTCGACAATATTTTCATAATGGTGCAGCACTACCAAAGATCTGCCCGATTGTCGGGTGAAACAAAGTCAAAGCACATTGGGCGCGTTATTGGAGATGTTGCTCCCTCCATGCTCTTGAACTCTTTCACCGACTCTGCAAGTTTCTTTCTCGGCGGATTGTCAGGAATGCCTGCAGTTCGAGCATTTGCATTCTACGCTGCTGTAGCTCTCCTTTTTAATTTCGCTCTCCAGTTCACCTGCTTCATTTCTTTCCTCTCCCTCGACATTTCACGCAGAGAAAACAACCGCTTTGACGTATTTTGCTGGTAAGCAAATCCTACACCTCATATACTCATATTCATATATTTATTATTCAGTAGTCATGCATTGGTGCTCTCTAACGCTTTTTCCTTATTTTATTGGTCACAAGACTAAGAATTTCCGATTTGCTTGGTCTTTTTGCATAGAATAGAATTAATAGATTATTGGCTATGAATTCTCTCGGATTTGAGGGCGGAGCACAACTGATTTATGATTTATACCTGACTTATTTTTGACATTTAGCCTGAAAGGAAAGCAGGACAAAAAGCAGAAAATCGACAAGGGATTTTTGTACGCTTGTTTCAAAAAGGTTTGGGCTCCGTTCGTTCTGAAGTTCCCTGTGCGTATCGGAGTGTTGATCGTGTTTCTAGGATGGCTTTGTTCTTCCATTGCCGTTCTGCCTCAAATTGACGTGGGTCTTGACCAAGAATTGTCCATGCCGGAGGATTCCTACGTGACGACATATTTCAAAGCCATGTTTAACTACCTGAATGTCGGTCCACCCGTTTACTTCGTCATGAAAAATAGCAAATTTAATTACAGCGACTACCGACTCCAAGACTTGATACGAGGAGGAGATTTCCCGTCCAGCTTGACCTCCCAAGTATTTTCAGCCAGTAAAATATCTCACCGAACATTCATCGCGAAGCCAACGAGTTCCTGGATCGATGATTACATCGATTGGGCTGGAAATGAAAATTGTTGTCGATACAATGTCACTAGCCAGGAATTCTGTCCTAGCAGCATTCAAAGTTCCAGGTATGACATTTCTCGAACTTCCTTCATCCGCTTATAGCTTTTGATCCACTTAAAAGCTTTATTTTTCCTCTTTTCTTTGCAGGAAGTGCAAACCGTGCGACTTACATGAACATCTGGACGAAGGGCGCATTCCACCACATCTCTTTGACAAATACGTCTCCTGGTTCTTACAAGATAATCCTTTCGAGGAGTGTGCTAAAGGAGGTCATGCGGCCTATGGCCAAGGAGTCACAACCCACTACGATAACATGACGGGACTCGCTCCAGCTGGTGCTTCTTACTTTATGACTTATCACACCGTCTTGAAAACATCACAGGATTACACTGAAGCCATGAAGGAAGCCAGAATCATCGCCAAAAATATTACTAAAATGTTACAACAAGGTAACCACCCACGCTTCGCGGACTAAACATCCACTAAATAAATACAATCATTCAGATAATGCATTATAATAATATATACATAGCAGACATTAGCTAAAATTAGCCAAAATTGCTACATTTTGTCAATTTAAAAAAAATTGTGTTTTGTGCAGAAACGAATTCAACGGATCATGAAGTGTTTCCCTACTCAGTCTTTTACGTTTTCTACGAGCAGTACTTGACAACGTGGAGAGATACACTGACGTCTTTGGGCATTAGCTTCGTTACAATTTTCGTGCTCACATTCCTGCTGACGGGTTTTGACGTCTACTCCGCTCTGGTCATCATTCTCACTATATTTATGATTGTCACCAATATCGGGGGCCTGATGTACTATTGGAATATCTCTCTCAATGCAGTCTCCCTTGTCAATCTCGTTATGGTAAGTCATTTCCTCCTCCTCTCTAACATGGGAAAATAAACAAAGTTTCCCAAACCAAACCTCTTTTAATGTTTAAATTTTTTCGGATTGGAGGAGTAATGAAAGATTTCATTTTTGTTAGGCCGTAGGAATTGCGGTGGAATTCTGCACTCACATCGTGCACGCGTTCACGATGTCAAAGGAGAAGACTCGGTTGGAGAGATCGCGTGACAGTTTGGTGAACATGGGCAGTTCTGTTCTGAGTGGGATCGCTCTGACGAAACTTGGCGGAGTGATCGTTTTGGGCTTTGCCAAATCCCAAATCTTCCGAATCTTCTACTTCAGAATGTATTTGGGGATCGTGTTGTTTGGAGCGGCACATGGCTTGATCTTCTTGCCCGTTCTGCTGTCGTTTATTGGGCCACCGTCCCGAGTTCGTCCTTAACATCCTTCACTTGATAAAACTGTCAAGTTAAAGAAAATGCTACGATTATATTATGTATATTTTAATTTTAAACAAAATGAGTTGTTTTCAATGTGCCAAGTTCCTTCGATTCAGTGTAGACCAAGTTGTTGTAGACTAATAATAACATTAGCCAAATTGCGAATGACGAGTATAGCTAACAAATTATAAAATAAACAACGTCACCACAACGAATCTCTATATAGATTAGATTATTATAAATAAATGGTATACCTATATTCATTGCATCGTTTTTACGTAGCTACATACACGTTTAATAATTCCGTGATTGTGGTGAGCGTTGAAAAACTGGCTGTCAGAAAAAGAGCAGTCGCACCTTCAACTACTGAAATTCGTTTAATTTCAACATTCTATTTATATAAACTTCAACTACTTAATTATTTCAATAATATTATGAGTGCTTCTTCTCAACAAGCATTTTGATATGGTGATATTTCTATTTAAATATTAATCTGTGGCGACACAGAGCAGAGCAAGCAGACCATGTACCACAGTTTAGTGTAGGATAGGAACAACTTATAGTATAACCAATAATAATATATGAGAAATCAGAAGTGGGATGATTTTCATGGAAATGTTAAATACGTAAATGTGATATTATAATGCCTTGTATTTTCAAGTACGTCGCCTTTGTAAGTTTTCATTCATTTATGAATTTACCATCGCCACGTGCCTTGCAGTATGATATTATTAAGAGATAGAAAGAATGAAATTGTAATAATTGCCATTTATGTAGTTGTAGCTTATAGACTCTAAGGTTATTATTATTATTATTATTATTATTATTAGGAAGGTAAAGGGTACAATGCAGTGTGGCTGTGATGTAATTAGTAATTAGTTAGTATTATTTATATATACAAATATATACCTATATAAAAATATATTATAAATAGCTCTACTTTCTAAACCCGCAAGTTACAGAAGAGAGAGAGACTCTTATTTCGTCGTAAAAGAAAGTTTCAGTCGATCCTCTCATTTCATTTTAACGCATCAAACGGTCCAATTTGCTGTTTGGTGATGACACTACTGTAATAAACAAAATGAGCTGCAAAATTGGGTGCTGTGAATAAACGATTCCCATCCATTTCAGGTAACTGGACGTGAAATAAATAAGACTTGATTAAAGGGCTACGTGACAAAATGTTGTACTCTTAATTAAGAATGAAATGAGAATAAATGTTGAACTTTTCCTCCACTAATAAAATTTTGTTTTTCCTTTAAAAGACATGAAACTTGGCACTAAAATTCATCGACATGTTCGCGGGCTAGAGAGAAACCTCTATAGTCTATAGACTCCAAATATTGACCGGGACCGGGACCGCTTTTAATATCCCTATGCATGAATACAGCAGCGCCGCCAGCCTTAACTTGTCCTGCCTTTTCAGATTTTTTTGAGCATATTATTTAAAATTTATTTTAAATGGCCACGCGCTAGCTAAAAAATAAAATAAACAAACTATAAATCAGAAGAATTATGTACAATTTTGATGGAGCAGTACCGATATAAATATTTTCATGAATGATCTCAAGAAATTATCGTAATGTAATGTTGTCTTTAGCAGTAGGTACTCATTTATTTATCTACTAGAACATTAAAACCTTTTTTACCTCATATAAAAATGTATTGTAGGCGCAATTTTTTGCCTACTAACGCCAATCCAGTATAAACAAAGTGGACCTAGCTGGAGGCGCCCTATTGACCAACAATCAGGAGACTTTTCACGGAGGAATGCCAACCAATAATAAATCTTTACGAGTAATTTTTGGGTCCACTTTGATTATACTGCATTGCCAGATGTTTTCTTTTACCTTAAGGGTACAGTCTTTCAGATCTTTTGGCAAAATGCGGCACAAAGTTTAACTTCGAAATAGG
>JABASI010006888.1:0-10380 GCA_019776505.1 Tomocerus nigrus
AAATCCGACAGCTTTTTGCTTACTGCTAACTCGAAAGCCCCAGCTCCCGGTACAACACATTCATCTTGAATGACGTTTAACAGTGATCGAAGTCCATCACGAATAGCGTCCTGAAAAATTCAACAGAAGCTATTAAGAGATTAACATATAATATTAAATTATTTATAGCAATACTACATAACATACATAACATCACAAAATCACAATATACAAATGCAAATAATGCAATATACAAAATTAAAATATATTTACGTACCTTCATTTGCACAACTGTGTGCTTATTCGGTCCTTTCATTAAAATAGTTACACTTTTCGGATTCTTGCATTCCTCCACAAAAGTGAACTTGTTTTCGCCCTATAAAAAGTAACAATATAGAAACATTAAAATATGAGTTTTAAAACAATAAAATTAATGACAAGATGAAGATAGTAATTAATTATTAACCAGAACGTGTTCATAAACAGTTCCAGCATAGCCCAAACAGTCTGCCGTCAAGTCTTCGACAGAGTTCATGGCCATACCACCACAAGCCAAAGTAAGACGTTCCATATTTCGGCGTTTAGCCCGACGAAGTCCTAATATGCCTTCTTTAGCGAGCATATCTAAACTGATTGGGTCAATTCCCTTTTGATTTATAACAACAAAGCTTTTGTCACTTCCAGCTGGGCACACCTTATTCTTCAGTTCAATTATTTTCTTGACTCTCAGTTCAATGAATTCTCTTTCCGAAGCCAACAGCTTCTCTCGATCTTCAGCAGACTTGTAAAAGAAGCCAGAGTTTACTTCCCTAAAAAGTTTTTTAAGATTACATTAAGTAGGCAAAAACTTGCACGCAAATCACAATTTGTAAATTATATGAATGGGAAATTACGTTTTCTCATATTCCAAAGAGATGTTGCAAGTCAAGATGAAACAATTCGTTACTTTTTTGGGCATGTCAGGATGACGGCCACCATGATCCATTACAATTCCCTTAACTAAGCAGGTCTCCATCTCGTTTCTATGCTGCATTTCCATCAATTCTACCATATGCAAATCGAATGGTTTATCATCACTATGTATGGTCAATACAGCATCCGTACAAATCTGCAAAAAAATAAAATTAGACATTAGAAGACATAAAATGATCTTACATTTTTTATTTATATATTTCACATATATAAAGACAGTAGACTATTTTACATAATTCATATAAATTAATAACCATTAACCAGCAATCAAAATTTTTAGTTTTGTATCACATGATCCAATAACTATGAAGAAACTTTGGTAGTTCACCTGAGCCAATAGATCCGCCAATTTTCCGCCGACCTTCGTTCTCAAAGATGTACGAGCGACATCAAGCATGATGTTTTTATCCAAATCCACGGGGATTTTCATGGTTTCCAGGATATTCAAGGCTTCCTTTTTACCATAGTCAAGCCCATCAGTTATTACTCGTGGATGAATTCCTTCTCCAATTATTTGATCGGCTTGCTTCATAATTTCAGAAATTAGAAGGACAATGGAAGTTGTGCCATCCCCAACAAAATCGTCATGAGCTGTTGAAGCCTTGGCAATTAAAGACGCACTAGGATGTTGGATTTGCTGAGACAACCAACATTAAATCGAATTATTTCATCATGCTCGAAATACATAAAATACCTCTAGCAGTAGCAGTAAATATCTATATAATATTTTTGTATAATCCCACAGCATATAAAATAGGACTTTTAATTTTATGTTTACCATTTCATGAAGCAAAACATTTCCGTCTTTCGTGATCTTGATATCCCCAGCTCCCGAAACCAACCTAAAACAAAATAGTATTTTGTATTTATTTATGTTCATTTGTGCATGGATTTATTTTAATCATTTAATTAACCTAATTACTAAATAGGAAATAATAAATTAACTAAGACAGGTTAATTTAATTTTGTACAGACAGAATTTAAGGAAACACCGAATAATACGTGAAGGACTTACATTTTCATTGTTCCTTTAGGTCCCAAATTGGATTTCATTACCTCACCTATCCCTCGAGCCGCAGAAACATTGATTGCCAAAGCCTGAGCCGCTCTGGCATATTCAGCTTTTGGATTAGCAATACTGATTGCAGACATGGTAAATGGTAACTTTATTAGTGATTTTAAACGGGCAACATGAAATTACAACTTACTGATATCAAATACTGAAAATTCAAACCTAAAATGTCAAAGAATCACTATTGACAAATGAGATTGACTGATAAGAATTCAGAATCCGACTATCAAATATCAATAGCTGATTTAGGGTGCCCTAAATTGTATGATTGTATCTGCGCCAGTTATCGCGCAATGTTTGAAATTACTATTGCTTTGTCATGGCTTTGGTGCTCAATGCTGCATCAGTGATGGACAGCGCATGTGCGAAGTCATTTTTGTATTCAGTTTGTAAACGAGAAAACAAAAATTAAAATGATGTATGGTGTATGGTAGTATATCTACATCGATGGGTATGGTACACTAGTAAATAGTAACATTAGTAGTACACTTACTGCGCACTGCACTGGTACGGTACTTGAGCTTGGTACACACTTATTTTTGTAATACTTACACACTTTACACATTACACAGTACTATCATGGAATACTCAGTAAACAGTATATGATACGACATTTTATGTTTATGTACAATTATTGTACCCGGAAGTCCTGAAGCCTGAAGGTGTATATTATTTAAAAACTGTGTGAATTGTAAAATTGTATTATTATTGCATTGTGCTAATATTAATTTTCAACGACAAAAATACCATCTATTTACTACTTTACTACATAGTACATAATATTATACACTTCTTAATGCTTTTCCGCGTCCGCAACGCATGCCATAGACAATTCAATTATCTTTTCCTTTCGTCTAAAAACGGTAAAATAAATCGCATAGACTTCCATTAGGTTAGGAGTCTTCCGGTAAAATTAAGAAACGGCTGTACTTTTAATTTAAACAAATTAATGATACATTTGGTCATACATAATAATATAAGTATATACGAGAAAGAAAGAAAGAAAGAAACACGGTTTATTTTGAAAATTGAACTTGTGCCTTGCACACTGAATGTTTTTTGAAAGAAAGGAATTTAAGCACTTATGGTTTATTTTATAATATCGTAAATAAATATATATCACTAATCAGTAATCATTAATAATTGTGTATTACAGCTACTGTACAGATATTTTTTAATTGGCATAAAAAGGAGAAAACAAATAAAAAATCATTTAGATGTAAACAACACGTCATGCGCGTTTCAAAGTTATAATTTATTTCAGTTTTTAAATAAAATTTAGGACACAATTTTCTTTATAGGTGATTTTTGTATTAGTATTTCTACTTAAAATAAAATACAATGGAATATTTAAAAAGTGAGTGAAAAATATCCAAAAATGATATTGAACATTGTAAATCCGTTTTTAATTTTAGTTTTATGCTACAATTTACTGACATCATCAGAAACTCATGGTGCTGCAGAAATTGGTGGCTATTATTATCTAGACATGGAAAAATTAATAAAACCATTTTTAAAATGTCATATTACATGTGCTACTAACAAATGAAATTGTTTTTCTGCCAACATCTCAACCTGCCGAAATCACGACACAAGAGTTCATCATGAAGAAACAAAACGGAACGCGAAGAAATATTTTGGACCAGGAAGCGTTAAGCAAACGTATTTGCATTGCGTATTTCTACATTGGAATTACAAATAAAACGTACAGTGTGATGCAACATCATTTAGGTTTCCCCGAGGACTCTTCATTTACATTTCCGTATTTCTGGAAGCACTTCAAATCAAAGCATGGCACATTAAATTATAATTTTAAACATTCATTTCTAACTTTTGGGATTAAAAATATGAGTCAGTGGAGGAATTATGTCAAGGAATTCAATTCATTGGAAGGCTACTCACTGTTTCCGGAAACAATGTTTTACAATTTCAACAACGGGGAAATAAAAGTTGTTTGTTGGGTCTGCGACTACGGAAAAAATATTCTCTTTTCTTACAAAGGGCATATGAGTATTCCTGGCCTGAAAAGACTGCATCGGAATATTCTGGATAAAATTGCTGGAAACAACATGAAAGTATTAATTATAGACAAGTTTTTAGATAGCAATGAATCTAAAACTATTAGCAAACCTTTAGAAAATATTCCCGAACAAATGAACGGGAAAGTTTCTGTGGCATTGATAATAGTGAAAAATTTGTTTAGGGGATTCCACAATATTAGTGTGACAAATAACGTTTTTGAGAAAGAGGCACAAAGTTTTAATTTAATATTTACACCGATTAAAGAAAGCCCGGAAATTACGCATTCATACTTTCTGGTGGCGTCTTACCCGTTTAGTTTTATAACTTGCCTCCAATTAGGAAGATTCGTTGCACTCGAAAAGTTTTTACTCCCATTTGACAATTTAATTTGGCTTATCATTCTGCTATTAGTGTTTTCTATTTGCATCTTCACTTTTTATCTTTCAAAATTACAAAATGAACAATTCACGAATTTATTTTTTTATTTCTTGGCGTATTTAGTTGAAAATAGCACTTCTCTAAATTTTTATTTTGCTAAGTTTAAATCATTTAAATTCGCTACCGTAATTTGGTTATTTACGTGCATGTTGTTGACCAATTTGTATAAAAGTTCTGTGACGTCACAAATTTTGTCTCTGAGAGAGCACAAAGAGTTATCTACGTTTGAAGAGGCAATTTCACTTAATTTGTCACTCTACGGACCAATCGACGAATATTTTTTTCATTTGTATAAAACTGTTGAAAACACTAACCTTACAGAATTTGTCCACAATAAATTGTTCCTTTTCATTACAACAATCAAAGAAATCGAAAACCATTGGCTAAGTGAAAATGAGGTTCAGTCAACAGAATATTTTGACAGAAAGTTGAAAATGCTTTCCTCTTTGCAGCACAGATTTCAAAACACAGTCAAGATAAATCATAAGAATTTAATTCCTGAAGAAGCAGTGGAAAATTGCAAGACGTCCATTTTTGTGGATACCATTGACAATTTGGAAAAAATTATTTGGGCTCATCCCGAAAAACAAAATGGAGGAAAAAATAAATGGAAAATCGGTGATGATCATTTCACTACCTTACGCGTTGGTTGGGATTTAAAAGATGCAGCTTCTCCTCTCTACATTGACAGAATGGAGGCATTGATTTATTCGGGAATTCAACAATTATGGGAAACACTGTCTAAAAATAGGAAAATCAGAAAGATGAAAATCAAATACTGGAAATATTTTAATAAGACCCACTATTTCAGTTCCGAAGCAGAAGCGAATTTTAGGAGAGTAACTATGAGCAGCAATATCCTCTTAGTTTTTATTATTCTATTTTGTGGCTTAGCTTTGGCACTTTTTTCCCTTTTCATTGAAACAATTGGAAATTACTATTCTAAGAAAGGCGATGTAGTTGTGTATGATGATCGTTTATACAAATTCACCACACTTGTATATTTGCCTTAATTAATGAAAGTCGTATAATTTATTTTCTTGTCCAAATAAAAAATTAGAAATGGTTTCAAATTTCAAATTATTGTTAGGGTACCTACATTAACTGTTTAAGAAACAAACCATTGTCAACCCCAGGATATATAATGAATGACGTATCGGAATGTAGCAATAAAAATGACCTCAATGACCTTGAAATTGTGACCTAATTTCCAATCAGTAACTTCCTTTTAAAAAGTTTAAAGGGAGCAATTGAACATTTATCCCTTTCCGTTCCTGAGATCCAATAACACAAATTGCGGCTGACAGACGGACAGAATGATAATACACATAAAGCACCGACTTAATAAAGATTAATAAAACAAAACAATCAAAATAGTAAGATTAAGGAGTACTGACAGTTAGGGCGTCATCCACCAAGCTTAACTGGAAAATTTCTTATCGAAATTCTTGTTTCTCAATTAGGTACTCTGATTACTAAGTATAATTCAATTACGTAAGCATTTAAGAATTTCTTGATGCCCCTGGCCATTGAATTTAAATAAAAATAAAATAAATGGTGCCTTTAGAGCCCGAATCAAATAACCAAATAATAATCAAATAATATACTATATACTATTTTATATATATATACTAGTATATGGTAAATTTACAAATCATAAATCATGGTCGTTATATAATATATAATTAATCGTAATTAAATATGTATTTAAATCAACAATTAATAACAATATTATTACTTTAATATCTATTGATTACATCAATACTATAATTATTAGATAATATTATACTATTAATACAATTATATACGTTAATAAATAAATGAGTTTTTGTTTTTCAATTACTTTGATTACCATAATTATAATACATAGCATTTAACAATTCATTGATGACTGAAGTTAAATTTGACAAATTAAATGCAAATATAATAAATGGCACCTCTGCCTGGTGCCTTCATGTGAATCATATAACCACCTGAAATCAAGACAATAATTAAAAATAATTTTGTATAGTAAGTTGACAAACTAATTCAAATTATTGTCGTTAATATTACAATAAATTAATCTTAATTATATATAACATTTTGAGTTGCCGCCACTATTTTGGTCGCTGCCTATAAGTTATCGCAGCCTTGAAAAATGTCATATATAATTAAGGCTCTCCTTAAATAATTTCTACGAGGTTTCATGGCGCCGCCTTCGGCGGCTGCCACTCACCTCTCCGAAATCATTAAGGATAACCTTTATAATTACTAGGTACCTATATGGTATATTTTTATTCTATAATTTTTACCAATATTATAATTATATGAATACTATGTATTATTGGATAAACTTTAAAGTTTTGTATAATACTAATAAGATAATGTGAATAACATTTTAACTCGCACATAGAATAAAATTCCTGTCATACCAGCCTAAAGCTCCTCCCCGAAACCCTGATCATTGTTAATGCAATTAAATATTGTAAATTTAGTAGGATAGCAAATTGATATTTTACGTTAACGTCAGCCGTTAACTAGCAACTTTGTGGTAAGCCTCTAAATCTGTATAAGGTCGATTTAACTATAATATTATGTTGTAATAAAATATTAGTTAATTCATATTAGCTACAAAATATTAAATCATCATAAACAGCTGAATTTTTCAGAAAAATAGGGAGTAACATTTAAAAAATAAGGTAACCATTAGGCTATTACAATTAATTGTAATTATAATTTCTCAGTAGAATCAGGATTAGACAATTTGGGATTGGCAGTTGAAGGGAGCTGATCGGATTTAGTCTTTTTGTCTATGATAGTGGCCTTAAGCCACATTCGGTTGACAGGATCCAATGAGTATTCTCGCACTCTAATGGAAATAATAGTTCCGACGAGGGCCTTGAAATCGGAAAAAGACCTTTTGCCCTTCATCTCCCATTTACTTTTACTAAATTGTGCGACGGCTGCCAGTGGGGTCATCGTGACGAACTTGGGGACACATAAGATGTGCATTTCTGGAATGGCAACTACCCGGAAGAGTGCATAGTCCGGGAGGAGAACTTGGGTGAGTGGCACTTCCATTTCATGCTTCAGTTGTTCCGGTTTAAGTCTGCCCTTGACGACGACTGCCCTACACCAAAGACTGCCCTCGTTATCCCATGGAACGACATACATGGCATCCGGGTTGTTGTTCACGTAGATTTCGGTGGCTTGCGTCCAATCCCTCTCTTTGGACGTTTTCATGTAGTCTGCGAGAAACTTTTCGGTTCTGCGCCGTTTTCTAAGATCTTTCTTACAAATGATGGTCGTGTCGTCATACGAGTAGACGGAGTCGACATAGACATTTTTTGTTTTTGGGCCATCAGAGAAATCCTGGTTGAACGGATTGTAGGTTAAGCGGCCCGTAATACAATTAGAAGGTATCAGCGTTGTGAAACTGACGGGTAGTCTTCGTTCTTCGGGTGAATTGATTTTGAGAAATTCAGCGTTGACACTGTTCCTGAAGTAGATTGACATCTTTTGATCATTCTCAATTATTTCCTTCTTATAAATTTTCGAATTCTTTTCATTGTACAACTCAACAAGAAATAACTCCCTCTCGTTTTCAATTTCCTTGTCTGCTGCGACTGCGCTAAAGAGGTCGTCAGATGGGAAGAGACTCCTGGCAATGTGGATGCGCGAAGGAGGGATCGGCGGCATTTTAAAAAGTTTCACTTCATAGCACTGGCGGGGCAAATATCCTAAGATGGGGTCCACATCTCCCGCTAAATAAAGATTAGAAACCGGAACGGGCTTTAGGGGACGTACCCCTCGATCACTGAAGTCAACGCACACACCATTAACGTAATCATAGGCTTCACAATGAACTTGCGGCGGAATTACTTCCACTCGACTCAATTGCCCATCTCTATCCAAGGTCACATAGAAATTTTCAAAATTTACATCTTCCTTTTTCTGCACTGGCACAAGTTCATCTTTTCGAGATGGAAATAAACTCAATAGAAATTCTAGATGTTTATACATTGGGGCCTGTTTATTTTGGAGGAACGTTCGT
Source organism: Tomocerus nigrus (assembly GCA_019776505.1). NCBI lineage: Eukaryota > Metazoa > Arthropoda > Collembola > Entomobryomorpha > Tomoceridae > Tomocerus > Tomocerus nigrus. Next base: position 8,517 of record JABASI010006888.1, read on the forward strand.
CCCGTCGGAAGCAGGTGACTCACACTCAAATGTTGCACATTGTCACCGATTTCTGAAAATAATTTATTTTCCTGGTAAATGACTAGCAAGTCGTTCATTATGATCCGGTTAATGGACTCGTTACTAATTCCGTCGGTTAAGTAACCGAGAGCTATTCCTCCCTCGTCAACACTACCCGTAAATTCAACGTGAAAATTTTGACGACCTTTCCATCTGCATTTTTTTGATAGCCTTTTCATTAGCAACTTTTTCAATGACACGCAGTTGTCGTAGAACCTCAGGTGCTCCAAACGGATTTGTTTCATTTTCGGCGGGTATTTTCCGTAATAGTCGACCAAGACGAAAAGTGAATATGGAGCCACTCGGATTTCACCAAAATCATCCAACAACTTGCAAACAATTTTCTTTTTCATAGAAACAAAATTTGTAAGTATTCGTACACGGCAGTATTCCTTGCTTTCCTCGTTCAATGCTACAGCAACATTCCCCACTACAATCTGTTCAGGTTTTAATGCAGCATCTTGTTCGTGGATGATTCGTTGATAGAGCAAATTCACTTCCCTCAACACTTTCTCCTCGTAAAACATTTCATCGTCCGAAACAAAGTAATTCAATGTCGTCAGAGATGTTTGATAGCCTTTTGGTCGACTTATTTTCACATGTACCCTGCTCAGCGAATTTTTATTTACAGATTCTTGCACTGAAGTCGTTGTTTTCAGCTGCTTGAAGAAGAAACTCACACCTGATTTCACTGTTTTTTATATTAAATATGTAGTTAATATTCTCATGATAACAACTAACGAATTATGTTTAATTAGATTTTACAGATTTTATTTATTATACATACGTAAGCGCATCGATTGAAATAATTTTTAAGCATTTTCTTGAGTATGCCCCAACAATTAACATGCCCCTGCTACGCTACTGTCAATAGTGACAAGTGACAACACAGGTAAACAAAAAGACCGAAAAATAGTTCTATTATAAAAAAGAATCATATAGAAATACTTTAGAAAAGGATATTATAATATAAAAATATTTCCATATATAAGTTTTTTGGTCAGACACTGGGTTGAAGTCCATAGGTTGGGTTTGAGAAAAAATTAGACGAAATTTTTTGTTGTTGCTAACGCCTGCCAGGGGAATGCCTTTGGACCTATTTATATTCTTTTTTAAAGGTCGTTTTTCAAAATCTGTCAAAAATATATGTTTAGGCAGCATCTGAAAAAGATGCCAATCTAAATCAACGAAAAGTGTGGAAAAGTAGGAAATTGTTCCACATTTACTATTACGGAAGTGTTTTTGCAAGTATTCAAAAAATGCGGGACTGCGGGACCATAGGTCCCGGGAAGGAAGGAAGGAAAATACCTTCCCGGGAAGGAAAAAATTCGCGAAAACAGTAAAAATACGGAAAGAAAAAAATTTTCCGCCAGAAAAATCGGGAAATTTTTTCAACACGGGACCGGCGGTCCCGGGAAATCGGGATGAATCTTCCTGGAAAGCGGGAAGGTCTTCCTTCCCGGTCCCGGGAAGAAAATTCTTAATGTGTAGGTTATATTAGGTTAGGTTCCCAACAATTTTTTTAAAACTCATTTTAGGAAATCTACGAAAAGTATAGCAGGTTTGTCAGTTTTCCGAAAATGAGTTTTTAAAAAATAGTTTGGAACCTAACCTAACCTACACATTGATGAGAATTCCAGTGCAACAACACTGTGGTCATAGAAGTCAATTACCAGCCCCAGCCACTACAAAAAAACGTCCATAGTCCTGGCAGGCTTTAGTTTAGTAGCAGACTGTGAATTTAAGAGATAGGTAAAATTAAAAAAATGTGTTTTCAAATGGAATGGCCACATATCTAAAAAGA